>JAXDDW010000130.1:352500-415000 GCA_034670385.1 Hoplostethus mediterraneus | reverse complement strand
GAGAGAGGGGGAGGGGGGAGGGGAGGAGGGGGGAGGGGGGGGAGGAGGAGAGAGGGGGGAGGGAGGAGGAGGGGCTGGTCTAATGGAGGCTAACTCCTCTGGGTTGGTTCAGACGACTTAATCACCTCTGCACCAGTCAGACTGTCAGCATTTATTTCAGCAGCGAACCTAATTAAAGTCACAATTACACTCCTGGGGATAGAACACACACACACACACACACACACACACACACACACACACACACACACACACACACACACACACACACACACACACACACACACACACACACACACACACACACACACACACACACACACACACACACAGAGAAGGAGGTCTTCCTGAGTGGAGTGATAACTGACTAAAGGAGGTTTCAAAAAGTGGATCCAGGTCCCCCTAACACCGCGGTCCCCCTAACACCGCGGTCCCCCTAACACCGCTGTCCCCCTAACAACGCTGTCCTCCTAACACCACGGTCCCCCTAACACCGCGGTCCCCCTAACACCGCGGTCCCCCTAACACCGCTGTCCCCCTAACACCACGGTCCCCCTAACACCACGGTCCCCCTAACACCGCGGTCCCCCTAACACCGCGGTCCCCCTAACACCGCTGTCCCCCTAACAACGCTGTCCTCCTAACACCACGGTCCCCCTAACACCACGGTCCCCCCTAACACCGCGGTCCCCCTAACACCGCTGTCCCCCTAACAACGCTGTCCTCCTAACACCACGGTCCCCCTAACACCACGGTCCCCCTAACACCACTGTCCCCCTAACACCACGGTCCCCCTAACACCGCGGTCCTCCTAACACCGCGGTCCCCCTAACACCGCGGTCCCCCTAACACCGCGGTCCTCCTAACACCACGGTCCCCCCTAACACCACTGTCCTCCTAACACCGCTGTCCTCCTAACACCGCTGTCCTCCTAACACCGCTGTCCCCCTAACACCGCTGTCCTCCTAACACCACGGTCCCCCCTAACACCACTGTCCCCCTAACACCGCTGTCCCCCCTAACACCGCTGTCCTCCTAACACCGCTGTCCTCCTAACACCGCTGTCCTCCTAACACCGCTGTCCCCCTAACACCGCTGTCCCCCTAACACCACGGTCCCCCTAACACCACTGTCCCCCTAACACCACGGTCCCCCTAACACCACGGTCCCCCTAACACCACTGTCCCCCTAACACCACTGTCCTCCTAACACCGCGGTCCCCCTAACACCGCTGTCCTCCTAACACCGCTGTCCTCCTAACACCACTGTCCTCCTAACACCGCGGTCCCCCTAACACCGCTGTCCTCCTAACACCGCTGTCCTCCTAACACCACGGTCCTCCTAACACCACGGTCCTCCTAACACCGCTGTCCCCCTAACACCGCGGTCCCCCTAACACCACGGTCCTCCTAACACCGCTGTCCCCCTAACACCACGGTCCTCCTAACACCGCTGTCCCCCCTAACACCACGGTCCCCCTAACACCGCTGTCCTCCTAACACCACTGTCCTCCTAACACCACGGGTCCCCCTAACACCGCGGTCCCCCTAACACCACGGTCCTCCTAACACCACGGTCCCCCTAACACCGCGGTCCCCCTAACACCGCTGTCCCCCTAACACCACAGTCCCCCTAACACCGCGGTCCCCCTAACACCGCGGTCCCCCTAACACCGCTGTCCCCCTAACACCACGGTCCCCCTAACACCACGGTCCCCCTAACACCGCGGTCCCCCTAACACCGCTGTCCCCCTAACACCACGGTCCCCCTAACACCGCGGTCCCCCTAACACCGCTGTCCCCCTAACACCACGGTCCCCCTAACACCGCGGTCCCCCTAACACCGCGGTCCCCCTAACACCGCTGTCCCCCTAACACCACGGTCCCCCTAACACCACGGTCCCCCTAACACCGCGGTCCCCCTAACACCGCTGTCCCCCTAACACCACGGTCCCCCTAACACCCACGGTCCCCCTAACACCGCGGTCCCCCTAACACCGCTGTCCCCCTAACACCGCGGTCCCCCTAACACCGCGGTCCCCCTAACACCGCTGTCCCCCTAACACCACGGTCCCCCTAACACCGCGGTCCTCCTAACACCGCTGTCCCCCTAACACCACGGTCCCCCTAACACCACGGTCCCCCTAACACCGCTGTCCCTCCTAACACCGCTGTCCCCCTAACACCGCGGTCCCCCTAACACCACGGTCCCCCTAACACCGCGGTCCTCCTAACACCGCGGTCCTCCTAACACCGCGGTCCTCCTAACACCACGGTCCCCCTAACACCACGGTCCTCAGCACCACAGAAGAAGAAGCTTCTCCTCCAAAGACTAAATAATCCAACATGGCCTCAGTCACTAATCACTGGTAATGCATATTCCCTCTGGCAGACTGCATGAGGCTAAATACACAGGTGACGCTCAAACCTCCGGCGGGGCCTTGGGAGCCTTTTACACTGTGTTGCAATTATGTTGCGCTAGGTTGCATAATGTCTCTCGTGTGTCATCACATGAAACACGATGGAGACACTAGAGAGGGAATACTACCAGCTAGTTAACATGACTGGACCTGCTGGTGACTTCATGTGCTTAATAAAGTTATTAATTTATAGATTATTGCGCTTGATGATGTCATCTTTAGTACCTGGAGAAATATGGTGAGGGAATGATTTGACCTGAAGAGTGTTTCTATTGGCTAAAAGAGACACCCGCCCACTTGATGTCATAGGCAGGGCTGTGAGAAAGGCTGCATGTTAGTTATATGGGACTGTGTTAGGTACACACACACACACACACACACACACACACACACACACACACACACACTCCAGTGTTTATTTACCGTCAGCACCAGGCTCTTCATTAGACCCTCAGCTGTAGAATTATCCTTTGTTTTGGAAGGAGAGCTGAGGGCGGTGTGTGTGTGTGTGTGTGTGTGTGTGTGTGTGTGTGTGTGTGTAGGTGTGTGTGTGTGTGTGTGGGGGGAGGCTAATTACAGGTCTTTGTATATCTGGTGTTACACCACAACAGAGTTGGAGGGCAGCAAAACACACCTGCTCCCACTACACATGTGGAGGACCTGTGTGTGTGTGTGTGTGTGTGTGTGTGTGTGTGTGTGTTCATACCTAGGTTGTGGCGTTTGCTTCTTGGCGTGCTCGTGGATGTGTTTCTTGGCGAAGCAGGCGAAGAAGACGCAGTAGAGGCAGGAGTCGGAGTCTGTTGAGGTGGGCGCCGCACATGTGGCAGATACAGGACTTGGCCTGGGGGGGGGGAAGGGGGGGGGGAGGGGGAGGAGGGGGGGGGGGAGGAGGAGGGGAGGAGGGAGGGAGGGGGGAGGGAGAGCATCACCATCATGGCAGCAGAACGCTTAGTTAGCTGCATTTTCCTTCCATCCAACTGTTCTGAACTGCTGCAAAATTGAAATACTAATATCAGGTTTCCAGAGAGAGAGAGAGAGATGAGAGAGAGAGAGAGAGAGACACCAGAGACAGAGAGAGACAGAGACAGAGAGAGAGGACAGAGAGAGACAGAGAGAGAGACAGAGAGAGACAGAGAGAGAGAGAGAGAGAGAGAGAGAGAGAATAGCTGAGTGAGAATGAAGAAAATGGAGAATAAGAGAAGAGACGCAAGGAATAAGGAATGTGTATATCATAAATTTAATTTTGTCAGAATCCATTTATTACCCTGACCCCCCCCCGACCCCTGACCCCCCCACACAGAAGAATGTGACCTCACCACGACCCTCGACCTCTAGGGTACAAAACTCCATTCATGTCCAGAATAGAAACCAACAGTGTCTCAATATGAATGAACCCAGTTCCTTCTCCGGTCACGCCTCTCCTCTCCTCCCCTCTCCTCCTCTCTCCCCTCCTCTCCTCTCCTCTCCTCTCCTCCTCTCTCCCCTCCTCTCCTCTCCTCGCCTCCTCCCCTCTCTCATGCCTCAAATGCTGATACAGCACATGGATCATGAGGAGTTCTCCTCCTCCCTCTCAGCTCCTCCTGTTGTGTTCTGCTCATTCAGGAGGAATCAGTGCAGGTCGATCAGGAGGCTTCCCTCCAATCCTTCATTCTCTGGGTCGTGGTACTGTGTACTGGCTACTGGGTACTGTGTACTGTGTACTGGCTACTGGGTACTGTGTACTGTGTACTGGGTACTGGTACCAGCTTGGCTGATCGGTCGATGGATCGGACCGATATACCAGCTGACAGTTGCCTTTTATTACATATCAGATACACTATATGGCCAAAAGTCAGTGGACCCCCTACTAGTTATTGAGTTCAGGTGTTCCTCAGGGTTTGGGCTTGGCCCCTTAGTTCCAGTGAAGGTGATCTTACTGCTACAGGATACCAAGACAGTTTAGACAAGAGTTTCTCCTGCTGGATGAGTGAAGTGAAGCTAACCCTAAAAGACTCATCAGTCTGGAGAGGTTGAGTGTTTCCACCCAAAACAAGAATCAAGAGTCATTTTTTAATATTTTTTTGTGGCAAGATGGAAATAGATGTTTAATTGTGTATATATTGAATCTCAGCACAAACTATTGATTACTGACAGCTTCAACACAAACAAAAAAGAACCAGTATTGACCTTCAACCCTCCATACAGTCTAATGAACTAGATGGTTTTTTCCAGCCAAATATCTTAAAATACAAAGAACCTGCAGACAACTGATGGTTACCCAACGCTGCTGGTGGCCTGAAGCGAGCGAGAGGAGCAGGAGAGGGTAATGGGTCGGAAAGATCCCGGTTAGGAAGTGTAAGTGTGGACATCATCACACCGAGAGCCGGAAACCACATCATCTGTCTGCTGCAACCGGACAGCAGGGGGGAGGAGGAGGGGGGAGGCAGCGGGAGGAAAGGGAAACGGGTATTACTGGGGTACCCCACCGTGAGTCGTCTGTAGAACGTTCGGATCTATGGAGGCGAGCCGACGCCATCACACAGATCCAGACCGTCACCGGTGTCAGCCAATCAGAATCAAGGAGCAAGAGCTTCTTTCTAGACCGACGATCAATAATCATACAGGAGGAATCCATCAGAGGAGAGAGAGAAACCGACAGGAGATAGACCAGAATGCAATGCAGTAGCCGAGATAGACCAGAATGCAATGCGGCCACAAGACATGTTGCATTCTGAGAAAAGGTGCTTGATGCTCACTTGCTCTCTCTCTCTCACCCTGCTATCACTAGAGGTCTCTCCACCTATATACACACAGCATTCAGAGGTCCATTCTCCGGGGATTGTTGACGGCATTCTGGGAAATGTAGGAAATCACAAACTGCAGTAGAAGCAGACGAGGCAGGTTGGGGGGAAAGGGGGGTGCAACCAAAACAGTAAATCACGACAACTTGTCACAAAATAACTCCTGATGTTTTTGAACATCGCAGATAGACGAGATCTGACAGTGAGTCAAATTCACCATCGGTGCAACAGCTGGTGGCGCCGGGTGGGGGTCCCGCTCAGCGCCGGGTGGGGGTCCCGCTCAGCTCAGCGCCGGGTGGGGGTCCCGCTCAGCTCAGCGCCAGGTCATATTTTACTAACCTTCTGCTTTCAGCCGGCAGCACTGAGTTTACCACCTGCAGCGCCTCGTTCACAATCCACTTGATGTTGCTTTGCTGAGCAGATGCAGCAGCTCTGGTGCACAGCAGGACGAAGAGACGTTGAGTTGAAGTGTGAGTGATTGGTCTTAGTGGGTTAACTGATTACCCTGTGACAGTCTCGTATCCAGAGATAGGAAAGGTGAGATCAGCCCCAACGGATGCCGCTCTCTGATCAAGCCAGGTTTAGCAGTTCAACACTTCCTTGTTTATCAGCGTAACTTTGGGGGAGCGAGGGGCGGCACGTAGTGGAGCTAAGGTTAGCCTGGATGACCTGTGACGCCGGTGGAAAAACATTCACCGCCATCTTACCATCACACCCCCATAAGATCTGCAATAACAATGATCATGAGCCCTGTAGAGAAAGCAAAGGAAATTGGAACAAAATGGAACGGGCTGGTGTGAGGGTGCCCTCGCATTTCAATGGAAAATTGGGCCGCGATCAAATAGGAATTGAGAGTCACAGGGAGGCAATGTGCCGCACTGATGTCCCGCCCCCCCACAGCCACCCCCTCTACACCTTCTGTTCCTCTGGGAGGGTTTGCAAATATTAACACTGATCATTTGAACCGACACCTCCTGGACCGCCAGCTTGTCACCGATCCCATGCAGATGACAGGGGACACTGTCGGCCCAGAGGCACACACACACACACACAGGCTGGATGTATGTAGACACACACACACACACACACACACACACACACACACACACACACTCTTTACAAGTGCCAGACTACCACAGGTCATACATAGAGGACACCAATACACTATAACATCCATGAAAACGGACTAGTTTCTCTCTCACTCACACACAAACACCACTGCCATATCACAGCCATGCAGCGCGAGGACAGCATTATGCCCTCGTGCTGGAAGGGACGCCGTGCAGGGGGCATGTTTGTAGGAAAAGATTCGTGCGCGCTCATTCTGATTCTGACGTCACCCGAGCCCCCCACCCCGGGGTGCCTGTCGAGGAAACATCACCATGTCGCGCTGGCCTGTGAGGAAGTGAAGCCTGTGCGGGCAGCGCGCCAACGCAAACAGATCCGCTATCAGACCTGTTAGCTTGTCGTTAGCTCGTGAAGCTCGGTTAGCCACCCGGGCTGCGCGGGCTGATTACCGGGTAAGAAGAGGGGAACCTGTGATGCTTCAACTTGAGCATCTCTTGAATGGGAAATCTGCGGTTGTGGCGGGTCAGTCAGGTGTTAAGGTTGATGTTCACATCCGGTAAAAGGAAGAAGATGCTCTCAAATATAAAAGGACCACTGAGACAGGAGAGGTTTCCGGTGATTACCTTCATAAACTCGGTGTAAACCAGCAAAACTAGCTTGATGTCAAACCCCAACCTAGCTAGTGCTGAGCTCGGGCGGTTTGTGTACGAGTGTGGTTGAGTGTGTGTGTTGGGTGTCTGTGTTATTGTGGAAGGGAGGAGCTGTCAACACACACACACACGCACACACACACACACACGCACGCACACACAGTCAGCCCCCCCCCCCCCGTCTCAACTACTTCATCCCCCTGTCACTTTTTTACCTTGCGTTTCCTGGTCTCGGCGGAACCGCTCCACACGAAACACTGATAAATGACCCTCAGGTTCTGTTTCCAGTTGTCCACTTTGAAGCCGTTCACGTGGGGGCAACCCGCAGGACTCATGGCGGACACAGCATTCGGTTTTACTGTCTTCTCAGCAATGAAACCTGTTCAATAATCATCACCCAACCCAGAACACAGACCCAGTCCAAACGGGCTGGCTAGTTTGCCAGGTTTGTTATCCACCGATTGCTCCGATGTGGCTAACACGACATGTCCTGGTTACGGTAATGGAGACACGCTCGGCAGAAAACATCAAGGCAGTTCTCCCAGTGGTCCGGTATCATCTACCGGAAAAACAACGTTACTTCTGCATGTGAATCCACGGTACGGCCGCGTCCGCAGGTCTTCCCCGTCCGCTACATTACATGTTAGCAGGCTGGCTCAATGTTGTTTAGCATTGGAATTTCAACCGTAGCTTCCACCGCGAGCATCGTCAAGACCCACCTCATTCATAGCGGTGGACCAATGGGGGGCGAGGGTTGCACTTGACTGGCGTGCGCCCAGCTTCCTCCGGCGGTTAAGTCCCGCCTCTACGCAGCGGGTGCTGCATCTGGATTGGTGGAATTTCACTGCAGACCACATCCGCCTGTCGGAAGACGTTCATTGGCTGGAGAACAAATTGGGCTCGACGTACACCACAATAAAGCGTGGACGGGAATTCAAACGCGCCTGACGGTGAATGCGGCGGCGGAGGGACGAGGCTTCTTCACAAAGGCATGAAAACACAGAATATTCTTAAACAATTTATTATAACAGATCCACAATCGCAAAGCTCAAGCTCCCGAATGACATGACAGTTTGGTTTCATCTGTTCACTTCACCTCTTGTAATAACAACCTGTCAAAACAATTTACTGTACAGTGCGCTAGCGACCTCTAGTGGATCTGACCTAAAAAAACAAAACAAAAAAAAAACAAAAAAAAACAGTGCACCATATTGTGGGCCACTCCTCCAGTCTGCTGAGTTTGGTCAGGGGCATGTGTGTATGTACAGATTTGCTATTTATGATATCTACAGTCTAACCAAAAGGAGTGAGAGGGAAACGACCTTTGCAATCTTTACAACAGTGGAATATATCAAATTTATTCCAGGTCAGCCATAGATGTATTTCCTCATATGTAATGCCCTCTAGTAACGGCCATCATGCAGCAGAACCAAAACAAAACAGTGATTATTCACACATCATATTTTTTGAACAAATAAGTCCAGTTTTTATTATTGTGGTTTCTGTTAATGTAGCAGTGGCACTCCCACCTGAACATTGATAAATAAAACACTGACAAAATTGTAATCTTTTTTTCTTTTCTGTAAGGATCTTTTTGTTATCCCCAAGACACTGTGAAGAAAGAATAACCAAATTCATCATCATCATCATTCCACACACTTTAGATTTTCCTTGACCAATGTCCATATGCGATAGAATGTTTGTTTTCCTCTTTTAAAAAAAAAGCCAACTCATCCTGGGACGAACGTGTTGGGCGGCAGCGTTCTCTCCCGGTCCAAGGCCCCTCAGGAGTAACTTGACGTTTTGCTACCGACATCGTCCTCCTGCGATCCCATACTCTATAAGAAACAGTCACACGGTTAGAGCACGACCGGTTCAACAGGTACTTCAAACCAACCTGAACCTGTTTGTTCAGTTTTCCTGAAATGTTCTCATGTGTTTTATTTGTATGTGCACTACTTTGGTGAGAACAGTACACATGCACCATAGTATAAAGAGATATAAAAACTGATGATGGTAGTTTGGTGATGCCGACGGTACCTGGATACACCTGGTTGCCCCGCGGGTGCAAACGCTGTATTTTCAACGTTAACATTCCTTAGTTTCATCTATTCTTCTTTTTTTAACACATTGTACCAAATAAAAATACACCTCGTCTGGTACTACTACCTGAAATAAGGTGAAACTTGAACTGAGGAGCAATTCATACACTGATGTTCACAGGGGGGAGATTTGTTGTTATTTTCCACCAATCAAAACACAGAAAAGAGATGATGCACATTCAGATAACGGACCTCGATAAACATTGCCCCACCTTTTGCACAAATTGTGGATTTACTGTGATTTCCTGATCCATAGACTTTAGTTTCTCGTCCAGCTCTATACACTTCAACATCTGAGGGAGGAAGAACAAGATCAGAAGTTCATCAGTGGTACCCGGAGACAGCAGAGGGATTTGTTTACATCTGGATGGCAAGAGAGAAGACGCTCAAGACCAAGATGAACATCCTCACCTCTTGGTCAATTTTGTGGAGCATTGCCGGGTTGTTGTATTTCTCGGGGTTGTCGTGGAAGCAGACCATGCCGTCCTTTTGGTTGATGCTGGCGTAGATCTCTCCGTCTTCAATCTGCTCAGGAGGAGGAGGAAGAGGAGGAGGAGGAAGAGGAGGGGGAGGGAAATCAGACACAACCACTCTGCTTACCACCAGCACTGCTCAAGGCTAACCGGTCCTGGGTCAGGTAGCTGCTGTGTTAACAGGACAGTTGCTTCTACGTCGTCTAGTGGCTGACTAGTACAACTACAGACCAGCATGTTTAATGTCACTATAGACCTTTAAAGCCAATAAGGACTTCAGTGTGACTATGGTGAATAAATCCCTGGATAGATTATTCTTCTCCTGGTATGATACTGAGTATAACCCCTTTGATAGGGAAGATTTCAGCAAGCCAAATTTCAGACTTTTCAAAACCTTTTAAATGCTGCCTGCAACTGAATTTAAGACCAATTAAAAAACCCCAAATAAAGAAACAAAGCTGGTAAAACGAGCATATTCCTGAATGATCACAGCTGATGAAACGTTCTCAAACTATAAATGGGCAGAATAAGAAACCGGGAAATGAACTGTTAAGGGACATGAAGTCCAGTTGTGTTCAGTAAAGTAGATGGGATGCATGTTGTCATTGCATGGCGAAACAATAAAGCCTCTAATAACTGTATTTATGTTAATACATTTTAAACCCTAAAACGTAGATAAGTTATATTATTTTTCATTTTCCATCAGCAGAAATAGTAAGTGAAGTACAGAGGTGTATTACATCATTCGATTGTACTTCCTGTTGTTGATGTATTACATCAATGTGTATTGACGAGGCAGACTCACCATGTGCAAGACGTACTTCTCAGCCTCCTGGGGGCCCGTCAGCTGCACTCGACTCGCCATGTCTTGCAAGGACAACGTCAGGAAGGTCTGCAGAGGCCACATGAGACGCAAAGAGAGATTAGACCAGAATATGTCAGGACTCTCTGACATGAGGGTGTGGTGAAGCCCCTTGAGACCATCACACCTACAGCTCAGTTGGCTTTGTTACATTTGGTTAATTTAGTTTCACATCTCCTAACTGCAAGTGATCAAAATGAATCCAAGTCAAGTCCCTGTAACTTGATCCACCATGATGGACTTGTCTGCTCAGCTTAAGAACACATGAAGAAACATCTGAACAGGAGCATCAGTCTCGGGTTGTTTCCTGTCGTTGGCTCGGATTAGCTTCTCAGAGGAGAGCGAGCGGTTATTAAGTGCCACTCGTCTTTGAAAGGTGTTGAACTAAAAAGGAGGAAACGTGCTTGGTGTGAACGCATCATGACACACTTCCACTGAAACCACTGAGGAATCACAGGAGAGGAACCACAGGAGAGGAACATGCCGACGCGGGACAACAATGAAATTGAGATGAAAGCCGACGCAAAACATCTGAGGTGAAACAGGAACATGTTGAATATGTCGTTCTGGGTCCCTCTGGAGACGTCAGTTCAATGAGAGAATCAATGGATGAAGAGATGGATTAAGTGCATTAATTATGAATGGCAGATCGATCACACACACACACACACACACACACACACACACCTTTGTTAGCCTCTGGATGTTCTTCTTGTACAGGGAGGAGAGGCACTGCTTGACCAGGCCTGTGTTGTTGTCTCGTGTGAAGGTCTCGCTGTGTTTGTTGACCACGCTGCGCAGCTCGGCCGGGTTGTTGGTGGTGTAAACCTGGGCTAACTCATGGTACGCGTTGCTCAGAGGCTGAGGGCAGCCGGCGACATGAAGGAAAGAAGAAAAATAAAAATCAATGGCAAAACAAAAGACAAGCTGCACGTGTAGATTTACACATTTACTGGCCAAGAATAGCTGGCCAGTTTCATTTGTCATGGTCATCGGTCGTCAACAGCCAATCAGATTGTTCCTGGTTTCCCTACTGATGTGATTGTTTCATGACCAGTCGTTCTGTCTGGCAAGTGGAAAACGGACAAGAAATTGATTCCAGATTTGATTTGATTTATATGAAAGGCGACAGGAATCAACGTCTCAGAAACAATGCTTGGAGGATTGTTGATCCATCGGTGGTTGATGGAGTATTAGCGTTCAGTGTGAGAATATACTGAAACGTATTACACATTGCGTATTTGTCTTGGTCAAAACTTTGTAGTTGCATAAGACGCATGGATGCAATTGGAGCCTCTGATGCCGTCTGCAATCGGTCAGATCAACCATCAACCATCAACCACAACCAATACAACCACAGTATTCTACTAAGCAGCTCCACACCAGTACGTTCTGTCACCAACGTGTTTTAATAGACGAGTTCAGCCTCTTTATTCTAACCCAGTTATGAGGTTTACACGCGTCAACCCAAAACCAGGTTCCTTCAGAACCAGGTTAGGAAGAGTTCTGTGGCTACTAGCCTGAGAGCAGAACCCATTTACTTCTATTCATTCATCAACCATACATACCTTGATGAACCTCCCTACTATCTGTGAGGTGTATTTGGGCAGTTGCTGCACTTTGCCGTGGAGGATGAGTGAGACCAGGATGTACTTCTTATAGGCTTCCAACATGATGTGGCTCACCGCCATGGCTGGAGTGGTTATTGCCTGAAAAGCGAGAATGAGAAACATTTGGTCATCTAGCACTAGTGTAAAGTGCCTTCAGGGCGTATAAGAGTACAGATAATAGATGCATGTCCAAGGCAATTCAGCATTAAACTGCTCTCAGGGAACAGACCAGTACCTGTTCGTAAAAATACAGTGCTCTTTCGAAGTTTTTGAGGCCCGTGTAGATCATGCCACCGTAGTAGTAGTAACATAAAAAGTGCTTTGCGTCGTACGCTCCGTTCTCCTTACAGATGTCCATCATGTCCAGCTCCAAGAAGGGAAGGGCGGGCTTGAAGCACTTCGCTAACAAGCACAGCTGCAGAGGAACAGACATGGAGAGAGTATGACGGCATGGAGAGAACGGGGACTCTCGAACAGAAACAACTAACAAGGATAATACAAATAACAAGACAAAAGAGTCCATTTACTCAAGAGGCGTTTTGGTGTTACAGGTGTGGTGATGGTGCAGCAGGCTCAGGGACTCACCTGACACAGGTCTGCATGAACTGAGGTAAGTTGGTTTGTGTTCATCTGCATTTTGTCTATTGCCTGTTTTAGGACGACGACGCCCCTCAATGGCTGCGAAGGAAAGAGAAACAATGCGTTGTTCACCTTGAAGCTCCAAACACACTGAAACCCACCTGGGCTTGTGGCAGATGCATTCAAATACTTAGATATCAAGAGTGAAAGAGGCAACACGCGACTCTCGGTTGCTGAAATGCGGTGCGGCGCTCGGGATGGGAGGACTCACTATGGACTATGGCTACAGACCTGTTCTATACAGGCTATGCTCCATGTTGCATGATAGCCCGCCGACAGAGGCTGGAGGTGCTTGACTCCAATGCCAAAGAAAGACAGGAAAAGGTGCTAAAAACTAACAAATTGCAAAAACTGAAAAAAATAGCAGCACTCTCAAAAACTGAATGACGTACGTCTGCCTAGAGTAGCTGCAAGTGACAAGCTTGGACCTTCAACTGCAGCACTGCAGGATACTGCAAAGGCTATGGTGATTCAAGGGCAACATGATCAAGTCCAGAACGTCTAGATTGTTATAGTTAGTCATTATATAAGATTTGCAGTGTGCCAAAAAGTTATAGTTAGTCATTATGTGGAAGACCCACCTTTTACTGCCTGTTTACTGAGCTAGTGCTGCACTGTGGCTCTGTCCCAAAGAACTAACTGCCTGCAGTATTACTAGATGCATGAAGGTGTACGTCTGCTACAAGAGTTTTCTAAAGAGACGTGCAACTGTGAATGGAAGCTGTCCTGGCATTTTGCTCCCGTCTGTCCAGTCTTACCTGTTTCCGTTCTACAAGGGCATTTGTCAGCTGGTGGCAGAGACCAGCAACTGTGTGAGCAGAGAGAAGAGAAGGGCAGGGTTAACTAAAAGTATATGACTGACTGACTGACTGGCCTACAAGACACATACACGAGTGAAACTACATTGAGTTTAAAAAACGCCACCTGTTAATACCAAAGGGTTGTTGAGAAGAGAAAAAATCTTTAACTTCCTGCGTTGACTTAGCCACAACAGCTAGCCACAACAGCTAGAAAGTCACAGAGCTACTTCCTGGTCTGTGAACGCACCAACCTAGAGCTAATACATAGAAATTGGTATATAATAAATAGAAATGGTATAAATGACATCAGGAAACAGCCCCGCTTTTGAAAAGACTCAATCCTGTTCACCAGTGATACGTTGTAAAAAAACATCAGGAAGTTGAATGCATATCTCCTAGACACCTGAAGCTGTGAGGTTGAGGTTGAGGTTGGTTCAGGCAGGACTTACAAGTGTCTGTTGCATATCTGATGTGCTCCCCATTGCAGGTACTAATGAAGAGCTGGACTTGGGAGAAGAGCGTCTCAAAGTCAGGGATGTTTGGCATGGAGAACTTCACAAATCTGGGAACAGAGAACGAGGTGAGCAACAAGGAGACGGTGATTCAGCTCTAAGGGCTCAACGAGTAACAACCAAAACAATTTAGCTGAAATAAATATTTGCTGAAAATAAATGATCAGAACGTTTATGTTTAGTTCATTTCCATGTGGAAACGATCAAAACAGGGAAGGTCTTGATAGAATAGGAATGGAACTGACCCAAAAAACTGACCCATTCAAGGTTTAGGATCCAAGAATAACATTCAGTTTAATTGTGGCTTGTTGTTGGAAAACTACTTATATGGCACTGACAATTTCAATTTAATGTCATGCACCAACATAATAAATACACTTTCATTTCATTAAGCTGCAAATGAAAGATAATAATAATAATAATAATAATAATAATAACAAAACCCTTCCAAACTAAATTAAACGTGAAAATGCAAAAACTATAATTTATTATGTTTGTTTTACCACATCTGTCAAGGAAACCTTTCCCTTGCTCTACTGAAACATACTTACTTACTCCAACAACACTACAGAAAGCATGACATGGCCTTCAACAGACACAATAATAACAACAGGATAATAATAAGTCTTGGCCCACTAATAAAAGAGGGGGAGGGGAAACAAGAGGAGAGAGCTGGAGAGAACTGAAGGGAGCCATGCTGGGTTCTTAAGGTAAAGACGGCCTTTGTTGACTTCACTAGGGACCCACGATGCGTTCAAGGGGTTCACACAGCGCTGTTGGGAAACCCAGTTTAGAATGGAAGTGGGCTACTTACAGCACAGCCAGCACGCCTAGGGAGTGCTCCTGGATGTCCAAGGCCCCCAGCACCGTGTCCAGGTGGGACAGATTTTTGGCCAGCAGCTCCCCGCTCTTGTTGATCAACTCACACAGCTGAGTCATCTGGCCTGGGGGGGCAAAGGAACAGACAAATAAAAACCCAACTGGACCTTCTTGGGAGTTGTTTAGACCTTTGGAGGAGAATTACAAATATGAAATGTCTAGGCCAGACTATGGTATAGTACTAGAGGCAGATTGACTTTCAATAATCAATCATTTTCAGCTTGTTTATTTAATTTAGTTGTCATACTAGAATTTTCTGCAGTAATGCTCTCTGCACCTAGGGCCTACACACAAACATAGGCTTATTGCATGCTGTAGCTCACCCAAGAGAAATATTGACTGTGTTGCACAAAGATGTGACCGTATCACAGAATCCAAAATTAGAAGTGTTATTACAACAGTTCCACTATCACTGATTATTGTTCATGTTGTTGAGTTATATGACTAAAATCCCCAAAACAGGAGTGTGCAATATCTTTCTAGTATATTGCAGGCGTCCAAATGATGATCAAATGAGTAATAATAGAACAGTGTTCTTGCCAGTGGGAGTCGAATGACTAGTCTTCATAATGGGATGAAACAAACTGAATTACAAATTGTTTATCACCACCGTGCTGTGGCTGAGGACTGTAAAATAAATCGCCCGGTCAAGTGTCCTGTCAAGGCCTTGCAAAGGAGGCAATGCATATGGCCTGACAGATTTTACTTTAGACCAATAATATTCGCCAATCCTGCTCTCCAGCCAATCGTGTGCACCTAGGGCGGGACTACCGGTAGGCAGTCCCCAGAAATTATTTTCTAGATCAAAAACAAAAAGTAGGATTTAAACACATTTTTTGAACAACACCCTGGTCCGAGGTTATCTTTGGCGTCCCTGTGTACTACCACATCATTTGGGAATACTTTAGAGAAGTATCGCTGTCCGAAAAAGTCATTTTAGCGGCGTGTTTACATGATAAAGCAAAAAGAAGGCTCCAGTTTGGCTGCTTAGCTATCGGCAAGGCATTGGTTAGCATGTGCTAGCTACCTAGCTAATAGTTCCAGCTCATCTGACAACCCAGATGAGTTTAGCAACCCTACCTTGAGCGGAGAGCTGCCGCACATTGTTCACAAATTGCTCCAAGGCTGAAGCCATTATTTCCTGGGTCCAAAGTGGAGGTAATTCACACTGTTTTTCATTCAAACGTCAGAAATAACTCCGTCCGGACTGAGACAGGGGGCCACACAGCCGCCACTGAGGTGAAGGTATCGCGAGATCGTAAGAACAGAAGAGACTGTAACGAGATTCACGGTGCGAATATTGGATTCTTAAAGGGACAGACGTAGAATTTATCGCGTGTGCTAGTCCAATATATTTTGCTCGCCAATTTACTCGTTTCAATTCGCCCATAGTTTCGATATTAGGAAAGCTTTGTTTATGTTATTATCATTCTATGTTGAGGGATCACAGTGGAGTGTTTCAGACCGCAGTGTTATTGCAGTACAACGCAATCTAAACTAGCTGGCCCTTTAACATGAAAACGCATACAGGAACTGACGTAAGTCTGCCGCGTTTTCAGCAAAGATCTTATAAAAATCTAAGAAATCATGTCCAACTGAATTACAAGTGTTTATTGATCATGACACTGAAGTCATCTGAGTAACACATACACATATAATTTTGAGCTATTGATAATAGAGGTGCAAGTAAGTACCATCAATTTATAATTAATAATATTATAGCCTATTGAATTTTGAGAAGTTGATAAATACAACAGTCTGGTGAATTGGGTATATGTCATTGGAAGTGACTGTTTGGGTAATGATCCTTTACTTTAAAGATGACTGAGAAAAGCTACTCTTTGTTCTATTGGTTTGTTGAGAAAGGTGTAACTGAAGGGTTGATAGTTTGTTGTGATCAAATATAATCAGCGAACTCATTCATTCATTCTCATAAACGTGTGTGTAACTGCTAAGTTGCTATTCCTTTCGCTATGCTTTTGTATTACTGATGGTTTTTATTTTTTGTTGGTAGTTGAGCTTTATTGTTATTATTAGTAGTATTCACTGGCGCCGGAATAGGGGGGACACCGAGACTTTTTGTCCCCCCACTTTCAGGTATTGGGGGGGGGGGGGGTTTGCCCCCCACACAGCTCTGTTACTACCAGGTATTACGGTAATAGAATGTTGGCGATCGTCTCTAGTCTAGACTCTAGCGGCTAGAGTAGCGACAGTACCGAATGCCGTGTGTCCACGCGCACACCTCATAGAAATACATTGTCTATGCACAATATCTGCGTCATATCACCACATATAAATGTTTTTCAACCTACTAATAGTTTTACTAGTGTTTTTAATTATTTTAATATATTTTATTTTAATATAGGCCATAATAAAAAAGGGAACAGAGACAGTCACCATTATGGGATGAATGAAGTTAAATCAAGTCATACTTTTTGCATATAACCAGTTATTCCCGTTTTTATAATGCTGTTCTTTATTATAGTATACATATATATATATATATATATATATATGTTCAATTAATTAAGACTATGCTTACTTCTGTTTTCATAATGTGCTCTGAAAAAGCAGTTACACGTCTGGTAGGTTCAGTTCCGCGCAAAGGTGCGCGCGCAATTACGCGTCTGTGCGTCTCGGAAAATATGGAGGCGTGAACGATCTCATGTAGCTATACTATCTTTGCTGCAACTGCGCTTGTACAGCTTGTCCTTCTATACATCCCTCCCCGTTCCGCTATAGCATACAGGGTCCTGGGAGGAGGACAAGCCACTCTTTTGACAGCAGGCTGCCCCGACAGCCGTTGTCACTGATACTGCAGGACTGACAAGGGCCACCGGACACTTAATGCACATTGACAAACGATGTAAACAACCCCCCGCCCAGTGTGGTCCACGGCATGTCACGTTCGACCTGCCCGCTGCTCTGCAACTGCTGTTAGCCCGCGGGCTAGCTAACGTTAACTCGGGCTGACTAGCAGAGAGCGGCCCGGTCTTCCCAGCGTGACAAAGTTGAGCCAGCAGTGACACTAAACAAAAAAAATGAATGACAACAAACCGCAGTTTTCAGTTGAAAAATAACGCGGTTTGGTTGTCGCAGCCCTTGACCACTTTTTGACTTTGATGCGGACTTAACGGGTTAACGTTGTAACTCCTGTAACCAGCCGCTCAACCATGTCGTTACTACACAGAGTCACGCGCCTACTCGGAAGAGAGACAGCCTCGCTCCGTGATCCGTTCAAGAGGATTTGCGTGAACATGTCGTCGTCCTCCGCGCCCGGTAAGAGACTGCGGGTTCTGGTCGACATGGACGGGGTCCTGGCCGACTTCGAGGGCGGGTTCTTGGAGAAGTACCGGGCCAGGTACCCGGACGAACCCTACATCACCCTGGACGACAGGAGAGGGTTCTGGGTGTCAACGCAATACGGGAAGCTGAGGAGTGACTTGTGTGTAAGTGAGATGCATGCCCGGATCACCCGCAGGGCGCGCGGGGTGCGTGACCCGGGTCCCCGCAAACCCTGGGTTAGGGTGCAGGGTTATCTGTATCAGTCCCCTAACACAGTGGTTGTCAAGGTGTGGTCCGGGAGCCCCCAGGGGGTCTTGAGGCGGTTTATTTAATTTAAAGTTTAATTTAAAGTTACTATAAATCATCCCAATTGGAGAATCTTTCTAGGTTTCATGCTCACCGATATTCTTTCCCCGTTTGATCGTGGTGCTATAGATGTTCTTTATGACTATAAAGGGTTTTGCTATGCTACAAGCCCAAAGAACCATTTTCTGGTACTATGTAGAACCATTTTGTCAAGAGTATACAGTGTAGAGAGTTCAACACTAACAAAAATCAAGGACACATTCTTATCATCTGTGGGTCCTTGACATGACAATCTTTGAGAAACTGGTGTAATCTGCCTGATGGGGTTTGCACTTTGCCCCTACTTGATAGGGAAGGTGCACAGGGTTGAATGGTGATCGCGGTCAGAGGGGCCCCAGTGGGATAATCCAGGCATGGTGAAACCGCAGAACCCATTCAGGCGGACAGCAGTGAACATGACAGGAAACAGACCACAGAAATCATTGCTGTTCATGCATCTTCCTTGACATTGATCATGTTCCAGGGAGGCGGGTCAGTCACATGCCCGTAGTTACATGTTTCCTGTAGGACGTCTCTGGTTACTTACAGGCTGGTTGTAATACTCGACTGTTAAAGGTCCCGTATTGTTCAGGTTTCATCATTTTGTTTTCAAATCTGCAGCTCAGGATGAAAATAATGTTCTTCATGATGTTTTGCACTTAAATGTAGTTTAGTTAAAAGCTGAATTGGATTAGTTAAATTGAATGAAGATTAAGTCGTCACAATCCTGGACCCTGATTGGCCGACAGCACCAGCTCCTCTGATCCAAACAGGTCAACCTGCTGACTGGAGGCTTTCCAGTTCAAATGCTGCAAACTGGCCTGATTGGATCGATTTCAGGAAGTCTTTAGTGAGGGAGCCAATCAGGACCAAGTCCAGTTGTGATGCGTTTACTGGAGTTGGTCTGAACCGCCCGGGAAAAAGTATTGATTTGTGAAAACTCAATAACTCAAACAAAATCTAATTTGAATGATGTCTTTATTAAACATTGATAACTTTGATTATATGAAAAGGAAAATGTTGAATTCCCTGATTACGACCTTTAAAGCTTTTTTCCTCAAACGGTGATTTAACTCGACTTTGGTCAGATGTGATGACATAGTGGTGTCATGAGTTACATAAGTCACCTCGTCACCTGTGTGTGATGAGCTGTGTGTGTGTGTGTGTGTGTGTGTGTGACTCCAGGCCAAGGCCATCAGTATCTGGGAGTCCAAGGACTTCTTCATCGAGCTGGAGCCCCTGCCAGGAGGAGTGGAGGCTGTCAAGGACATGGCCAAGATGGAGAAGTAGGTCTTGACAACGCAGTGCCAGTCAGTCAGTATGGTAGAGATGGTAGAAGTCCTCCCTGACCCCACACACACACACACACACACACACACACACAAACACACCAAGGACATTTTTTTCAACTTTAATTTGTCGATATCTTTCCCCCTTTTAAAGGCAGTAATGTTTCCCAGGGTGAGTTACTACTACTATTAGTTACTAGATGGGTCACCCTGTCCTGAAGAGTTAACCTGGTTCCAGTGGAGAGTTTTAGTTTAGTGTTAGTGTCTAAATTACACCCTGACTCAGTTCTGGGGGGAAACTCAACACTAATGCAGCCAGAAATAGTAAAAATTAATATATGATATCAAAGTTTAGTGTCTAATTAAACATCCACAAAAATCTGAGTGAAAATAAACGTTCAGAAATATTAGAAAACCTCGTTCAAAAACATCATTCAGCTGTTGAGACCATTTCTCAGGACTGTGTAGGCGTCAGATCAGGATTTGATTGACATCCTGACACGATGGATAGCTCCGCCCATGTCAAACGGTCAAGCTGTTGCACCTGTTGGGGGCGGGACAACTGACGTGCATTGTTTAATGATTGGATGAATGAATTCTCTGCGTCATAAATGTCAGAAAATACCACACCCACTTCAACCCCCCTGTTCTGACCCCCCACTCATCTGAACCAGCTTTTCTCATATTCATCAATGTTTAGATTTTTGTGGATGTTTAATTAGACACTAAACTTTCATATTATATTTTCATTTTTACTATTTCAAGACAAGTTTCCTGGGGCTTTAAAGATATCTTCTAAAACCTATAGTGGTAGGAGCCTGGTGAGGGTCCTGCTGCACCCACGGGTAACAACTTCCTCCACAAGGCGTGTTGAGGTTGGACAGCAGCTTGTTTCAGAACACCCCGTCCACATGACGCCGTTCCCTCAAGGACGAGCCTCCTGAAGCAGCTGTGGAATAAAGGCTATAAATAGCCACTAGTTATGAAACTGTTGACATTTCCTGGTGGCGAGGAACTGAACCAACCGCTGTTCTTTCCAGGGAAACAACGAAACGGCACAACCGCTGACTTATCACTTCCTGTCCTGCCAGTCAGATCCAGTTACAGTTAACAAGCTGGTCTACTGTCCCGGCACTCAACACTCAAAACGTTCAGCAGTTGTCAGCTAGCAGCTAGAGAGCGTCCCGTACCTGAAAGGCCCCGGGTTTGATCCCCGGGTTTGATCCCCAGGGTTGATCCCCAGGTTGATCCCCAGGGTTGATCCCCAGGTTTGATCCCCAGGTTTGATCCCCAGGGTTGATCCCCAGCCAGACTGACCTGCTGTCTGTCTGTCTGTCTGTCTGTCTGTCTGTCTGTCTGTCTGTCTGTCTGTCTGTCTGTCTGTCTGTCTGTCTGTCTGTCTCCGCAGCACAGACGTCTTCATCTGCACCAGTCCTATAAAACACTACAGACACTGTCCCTATGAGAAGGTGAGTCAGCTGGTCAACACCTCCAGTCCTCCAGCTTATGTTCACTTTTACTGATCACGTGTGTTTGTTTGATCGTTTGTTTGATCGTTTGTTTGTTTGTTTGTTTGTTTGTTTCCAGTATGCCTGGGTGGAGAAACACTTGGGCCATGACTTCCTGGAGCAGGTCATCCTGACCAGAGACAAGACGCTGGTCACCGGAGACGTCCTCATAGACGACAAGCCTGACATCCTCGGTGAGAGTGTGTGTGTGTGTGTGTGTGTGTGTGTGTGTGTGTGTGTGCATGCGCGGTGTTAGTCTCGTCACGAAATGAATAACTAATGTGCACTGGAGAATGTTTTCTTTTAGTCAACAATATAAAAGCAATGAAATGAAAATGTAAAAACTTCCAGATCAAAATATAAATCAGACAATTTTCTAATTTCTGTAAAGTTGACATTATTTTGTTGACTGAATTTAGTGAAGTAAAACAGTCAGTGAGTAATTGAGTAAACATAATCAATATAACTGATTAACCTGTGTGAGTTTCATAGAGAACGAGAGGAAGAAGAAAATGTAATGTTTGTTCTAGAAAGAGAGAGAAAGGGAGAGTGCACGGTCTTGGTGTGTTGTGGTGTTGTGGTGTCGGTGTGTTGTGGTGTTGTGTTGTCGGTGTGTTGTGGTGTTGTGTTGTGGTGTTGTGGTGTGTTGTGGTGTGTTGTGGTGTTGTGTTGTCGGTGTGTTGTGGTGTTGTGTTGTATTGTGTTGTGGTGTTGTGGTGTGTTGTGTTGTGGTGTGTTGTCGGTGTGGTGTGTTGTGGTGTGTTGTGGTGTGTTGTGGTGTGTTATGGTGTGGTGTGTTGTCGGTGTGTTGTGGTGTGTTATGGTGTGTTATGGTGTGTTGTGTTGTCGGTGTGTTGTGGTGTGTTGTGGTGTGTTGTGGTGTGTTGTCGGTGTTCCCACTGTTTGCGTGCACCTCCTACATCGCTTGGTTTCCTGTGATCGGCGTGTCCATGACGTGGTGTTTGTGTTTGTCTCCCGTTAACAGGCGTGGAGCCCGTGCCGGCGTGGGAGCACATCCTGTTCACCGCCTGCCACAACAAGCACCTTCCCACCAGCCCCTCCCACAGGCGCCTGCTGTCCTGGGCCGACGACTGGAGGGCCGTCCTGGACAGCAAGAGGCGGTGAGGACCCCGCCGCCCGCGAGCCACGGCCTTACTTCCTGGTTGCTGCCTCTAGCCGGGGGGGGGGGGCCGTCGCCGCGGCAACCCTCGGAGGGAAGGCGATGCCAATCAAGGTCTTTATTTCTGAAAAAAAGGTGAAAGATGAGAAGCCAAATTAACAAGGAGAAACTGTTATACGATTATGGAGGTTTTTAACAAACACTTCCCCCGTTTGACCACAAGGGGTCACTCATAGACTGAAGTGTGACTGAAAACTGACTGCAGTGAAAGAACAGCCGCAATATACTGTAACAAAACAAGCATGAGAACAAAGCGAAGTCCTGGTAAGTCTGAACGGGTAGGTACGTGTGACTGAACACTTCCACTGGTGTCTGAGTGTGTTGAGTTTTCTGTGTTTCCGTCTCCAGTAAAGGTTCAGAGGTTCAGAGGTGCTGCGGTGCGTTGAGGGATCAGTATCAAGGTCTCTCCACTGCGCACTAACACTAACACAGTCAGTCAGTGTTGTGTTAGTCGGGTCACTGAGCACCAGCGTCACGTGAGTGCAGATATAAAACCCATATATGTTTGTTTTTAAACAGGATAATAATGATAATATTGGTGCTTTTTTTTTTTTTTTTAAATGTTTTGCAGTGATCTATGCATCTGAACTCATTCACTCATGAGAAAATACTGTTGAAAGCCTGAGGATTGCACATATGCATGCACACACGTTGCCAAAACCACACATCTTCCACTAGTGCTGCTTATGATCCGTCACTCAGTGTGCTATAAATAATAGTCTCGTTATAAACAGAGAAAACCAGTCAAGAATAAGATCCATCTGTTTAAAAGAAACCAAATAAAGGAAAGACCTTTTATTTTTTAGTGTAAATCACGTGAACTACCTGTAGTTTTTATCATTTACCTCCACGACGTGAAACTGTCCATCTGAAGGTGTCAGTTGTGTGAGACTGAATAAAATGTGATGCACATCTGATCCAGGAACAGTTGGTTTCACCTCCTCCTCATCTCTCTCTCTCTCTCTCTGTGATGTACCTTACCCAGCATGCCTTGCTTTTAGACTTTTACTTTGTATTATGCTGCTTTATCAGAAATGAATAAGTGGATGAAAAGTGCGCCGGAGTCCATTTGGCTGTTTTTGGGAGGCCAATTATGATATTTCTGGTCGGTGCTAATGTGCTTTCTGGGTGGAAACGGTGGAGGCTTAACGGTTGCCATGGAGAATCTACTTAGCGCCGGGTGCCGTGTGCCGTGTGCCGGGTCGATGGATGGTGCCTGGGTTTATGTGGAAATCCAAGCAAACATTGGTGCTGATTTCTGCCCGCGGAGATGCTGTGTTCCTTTTGTTTGACCTCCCTGTAACAGTGTGTTGTATTCCAACTGGCTTCAAACGCATCACAACGCCTCGGTCCGGATTCACCTGAACCCACCATCACCTGAGAACATCAAGTGGGAGCTAAAGGGGTCGGAGGGTCTGGTCCGTCCCGCGTGACCGCCCTCCTGATGGCCATGTTGTTGAGGTGAAGCGACCTGGCTGCAGCGTGAGAAGCCTGCATGCGTCACACATGTTGGGTCAATGAGGGTCACATGACGGGTCAATGAGGGTCACATGACGGGTCAATGAGGGGTCACATGTTGGGAAGTCCTTGACACGTTGAACCACCGGGCAGAAATTGCAGATTTAATAAAGATGCTTGAGTTTGAATCTGATGCCAAGTCTGTTTTTTTAGTCGTTAATCTTTCCATATTATTCACATTGTTTATATTTGGTGTATTTCACCAGATCTCCTGTTAGACTGTAGGGGGCGCTCTGACCCAGCTTTAGTTCATGTCTCACCTTGTCTTTCAGTTACATGAACAGAGACTCTCCCAACATGAGAAAGAAAAGAAATGTGAAGTTGTAAGAATATTTGTTCCCGTCTTCCAAACCGGACTAGAGAACAAGATGGATCAACGACTCAACGACTCAACGACTCGTCCTTACCTGAACCGCATGTCCATCAGGTCATCCACTCCACTGCTGGACGACAGGTTGTGTTGCTACGCAGCTAACGGCGTGTCTTAATGATGCAGAAGAAGAAGCTGAGCGCCCACACGGCGGGGGGTCCGGGGGGGGGGGGGGGGGTGGGGTCTCCTGAGGTCACCACCTGCCCAGCTCAACTCAGCGTTGACCTGACGGGGCAGCGGTGGGCGGAGCCTCTGAGGACAGCGGGACAGGAAGTGGCCAATATTTTATTCATTCATGTATTCATTCATTTTCTCTCCCTGCTTAAGCGTTCTCAGGGTCCCAGGTAGCTATCCCAGCATGCACTGCGTAGGCTAACGTAAGTGACAGATGCTCACAGTCATCTCTAAGCGTGACTGTAGGCTCTCTGGTGCAGCGGTCGACTAGTCGGTGCAGTGAAGCGGTAAACTGATCCACTATGACCTTAAAGTCAACTCATTCAACTCACTCACTTCCACAGCACCCCCCCCCCCCATCCCCCCTCTATCCACTTCCTGTTTATTTATTAACCGCTGCAAAATCTGAACACGCCAGTGAAATGTGCAGAAAGCTTCTGAAACCATAACATGT
Organism: Hoplostethus mediterraneus; assembly: GCA_034670385.1. Taxonomy (NCBI): domain Eukaryota; kingdom Metazoa; phylum Chordata; class Actinopteri; order Trachichthyiformes; family Trachichthyidae; genus Hoplostethus; species Hoplostethus mediterraneus. The sequence goes on along the minus strand of JAXDDW010000130.1, from coordinate 390,083 downwards.
TGATGTGGAAGCTCTAACAGCTGAGCCCTGTTTCCCACGGCAAAGCTGCCTGAGCGGTCCGGGGTCCGAGTCCGGGTCCGGGTCCGGGGTCCGAGGAGGTTCCGGTTCCGGTTCGGTTAAGGCAATGTCCAAATGCCAGAAGTTTCCATCGTGACACCGTTCGTCACACTGACACCGTTCGTCCTCTGCTGAGATGGATGGTGAGGTTGGGAACCGCTGGCTGTGATGTGTGTGTGTGTGTGTGTGTGTGTGTGTGTGTGTGTGTGTGTGTGTGTGTGTGGGGAAGTGGGTCGAACTCACCGACGAGTCCTGTGGAGGTGTTCTGGGCCTAACTCAACTCAACGAGGAAAAACAACCAACTGCATAACAGCAAGTTGAATAAAATACATGGAGTGTGTGTGTGTGTGTGTGTGTGTCTAAATCAGTCAAGTCAGTCATCACCCACACCGGCTGACTTCCACCCATAACACCAGCTTAGCAGAAAAGCGTGTCTGTTTGCTCTCTGCAGGCGAGACGTGTTGAGCTGCTCGCTTTGTTGCAACTGAAAATAAAAGCATCTCCTCGACCTTTGACCTCCACCGTGTTGCTACCACCTTTCATCCCACGGTCAGGAGCACCGGCTGCTTCACTGGGGTTCAACTCACATCAACTCACATCAGCTCACATCAGCTCACATGGTCCTTAACGGTCCACATGGGTACAGATAGTCAGAAGGAGCTTGTAGGTGTCAGCAGCTCTGGGCACATTCAGCCTTTAAAAGATTTCATGTACAGAAAATATTGATCAGTTAACTGAATAAAATGTGCAAAGAAAATACATTTTATACATAATATATAAAATACATTTTATTTAAATACATTTTATATGCACACACACACACACACACTTAGGTAACGACTACACATAATTTATATCATATATACATACATACAATTTCTTATATTTCTATATTTTTAAGTGCTCTTACTGAAAATATTGAGTTGTTTTTTATATAGAGCACTTACTGTAATACTGTAAATATTGTGTTTTTTATTGTAAATAGTGTGAACTTGTTGTCCTGCACATTTCTGTTGAGCTCTGACACTTTCGACGAATCTTGAATCTTGGTATTACAGGTTTTTCTGTAGCTGTGATCAGGGAAGAACCTCCATCATACTGACTGGCTGATATCCAATATTGGCCCAATATATACACACATATATATATATATATATATACAGAGGTACAATCCATCGGTCTAACCTGACTATTGATTCCTTATGTTGCTGATCTGGGACCTGAAGTTTCTAGTCCGTGTGGATGAAGCGCGTCTGCTGAATGTAATGAAAACCCCCGTTAGGATCAAACCCATCAGAGGCCTCATCCAGCGCCGGGCGGACTGGACCGCTTAGTGCAGAGCGTTTTCCTCCGGGGGCGAATGCGTCAGAGCCTTGGAAACACAATTTCACTGCAAGATGACTTTGATGGGATCGCTCGCTTGTTATCTTTAATATACTGAAGGGAATTCAGTTTGTTTGTGTAAGACGTCGAGGAGGATCACCACTGACGTCCTCACTGCCACGAGCGGCTGGTTCAGGGTCTGGATTAGGATTAGGGTCCGCCTCGTGGAGGTCAGGATGGAGGTCAGAGGTCAGAGGTCAGGGAATGAACATATGGAGACCATTATGGAGCTTTAACGCTGCAATGTGCAACTTTCTTTCATCGTAAAATGATCAATAAATAGGAGTCAAGTCAAGTCAAGTAGTCAATGGAAGGTTCCTCACAAGTATGGTAAGTAAGACGTGTGTGTGTGTGTGTGTGTGTGTGTGTGTGTGTGGATCCAGCTTTGTCCTACTTCCATTCATAACATGACGTTTACAGTACGACTACATGATCGTTACCAGAAACCAAACAGAAAATAGAAACGATGGTCAGGTGCAGCTTCTCCCGCGCAGTTATTTTCTTTCTCTCTGTCGATGTCCCTCACCCATCTCTCTCTCTCTCTCTCTCTCTCTCTCTCTCTCTCTCTCTCTCTCTCTCTCTCTCCGTTCATCTTGTTCTCGTTCTGTCTGTCTAAGAGCTTCACAGCGGAGGAAGACGAGAGAGACGCTCGCTGTGTTTTGACCATCTGCAGCAGTTTACTGTGAAGAGGTTTGACAAGCTGACAGTTACAGTTATATATATATATATATATTATATATATATATATATATAGTGAAAGCTAGTTGGTTAATATCATTACATTACATCTGCAATCACATATAATACAAAATCACATTGCAGCAATAATAATAATAGAAACTAGAGAAACGAGTCTGCAAATATTAGGATGAAAAAATGCAATTATCTTCTTTTCTTTTCTAGCCAATAGTTGTTGGTAGTTTCAATAGTTAACTAACTACTAGTTTAAATCCATCATAATAACACTGTTAAAATCATTTCTGGGTTCATCTTGTTGCTTGGTGTATTTGTAGATGTAGACGAGGAAGGTTGAGGGGAAGTGGAACGTGTTGAACATCACAGATCGTCTGGTCTGAGGCGGCCTGCTGGCCACGCCCACAACACACAGCATCATCATCATTGAAAGGCGGGACTTAGACAGGAGCACACAGAGATGACACATGATGAACTGTAATATCTCCTATTTATTGATTATTTTACGATGAAAGAAAGTTGCAGCGTTAAAGGTCCATCATGGTCTCCATATGTTCATGTCTGAGTGTGTGTGTGTGTGTGTGTGTGTGTGTGTGCGTGTGCGTGTGCATATGTGTGTTGGTTCCAGATGCTCGTATGTTCATATCTGAGTCAGTGGGTATCACGGTGTTCCTGCCAGTACCGAGCAGCTTGATTCATCCTCACACTCCGTCAACCTGTCGCTCTGCCCGCCTGTCTGTCTGTCTGTCTGTCTGTCTGTCTGTCTGTCTGTCTGTCTGTCTGTCTGTCTGTCAGCGGCTGGTTCTGCTGAGCTGAACGTCTTTATTGGATGTTTGGTGGTTTTCTATTGATGCACGTTGTACCGTCCTCTTCCTCGTTGAGTTTTAATATCATTTAAGTCTTTTTTGCTTTGGTTTTGTCTATTTATTAATTGCTGTGTGCAAACTAAACCAAACTAGTGTGTGAGTAAGATGACACCCCCCCCCCCCCCCCCCCATGTGATTAATGATGCCAGGATGAAGGCGAGCCGGTGCTGCAGGGAGGTTTCAGACTCGAGGGGAAGGAAGAGACTGGATGTGTAAACTATCATCAGGAAGAGTCTCGTGGTGTCGACTCCCATCATGGCTTTTATATCGCCTGAGGAAACATGACGTCAAACCGTGTGTCTTCTCTTCAGAGACGGCTCTTTCTTTCCTCCTCTGTCGTGATGTTGGTGCTGGTTGGCTGGGAGCCCAGTCTGGAGGCGGGCCCTGAACAACCATCACTCCACGCTAACTGTTAAAATAGAGGCTCATGTTTCAGCTTTAAAGACAGCCAGCTAACATAACGTTAACTAGAGTTTACTAAGGTAACTAACTTAAGCTGTGTTGGTTAAAAACAAGCTTGAAGGGCCGTCGACAACAGGGGCCCTGCGTCTAGACGGCCCCTAACTAACTGAATCATTGAAATGTGCAAAAAAATACATTTTCATTTTTGACTGTCCAGAAATAAAAAGTGTTTTTCTCTGTCCTCATCCAGTAAAAATGAAAATAAAATGTAAAAAATGAATGAAAGTTCATGGAAATGTGAAATCATCCAGTGTGATGTCAGCCGCCTTCACTGATGTTTTAGAAGCTGAAAGATCTTTTCTGTTCATGAAGGATCGTAGCAGATCAACATCCTTCAGTCTCTCCTATTGATTTGGAGTCCAAGTTGCTTTTCTACATTATTGTTGTTTGTATGTTTGTCTTGGCCGGGTCAGCCAAAGAGATTCTGAATGTAACAGGACCACACTGCTCAATAAATGTTATATAATAAATAATATATATATATATATATCATAAGGTATTGACAGTCCTCATCCCTGTCACTGATTCCTGGCTAATACTAGAAACCGTGGTGAACGTTACGAACACCAACCAGCCTGTCTGAAGGCGGCGCAGTATTACCAGTACTTCCCTTTAAAAAGCTGATAAGAAACCGTTGACGCACGTCAGCGTTACAAGAGAAGAAGAGATGGACTTCATCTTCCTCTCAGAGAAAGACAGGAAAGTCTGCTACCCAGCCAGACCTGCTGGAACAATGTAGTCCTGAAGGACCTTTCTCTTAGTCTGATGAGTCCCTGGAAATGTCTTTCACTTCCAAGTAAAGAATAAATCATGTAGAAAAGACAACTAAAGAGCGTAGAAGCAGACATGTATGAGGGGGGGGGGGGGGGGGTGGGGGGGGGGTTATGGGTGAAATCATGTGATTAACACATTAATCCCGTCTGGCTGCTGAACGCTACGATACGTCAGCTGGTGCGTGTGAATTTACACATGATGTCCTCTGTGCTTGGTCAGTAAGAACAGCATGGCTAGTGTGTGTTTGTGTGTATGCCTGCCTGGGTGCACATGTGTGTGTGCACGTGTGTGTGCGCACGTATGTGTGGAAAGCAGAAGAGAACATCAGGTGAATTTCCACGGCAGTGCAGCCGGCCGCTACGCCTCCCTGCCATCTATCCCGACGATGTCAAGGTCGTCATGTGGAGGAAAAATCTCCTCTTCACACAACTGGCTTCACACACACACACACACTCTCGTGTCCATTCATCCCGCTGCTAATTCAGTTTTGGTATCTAGTCCAGATTGCTCTCGCTTCAATAACACGGATGTTATTGTAATAAATGTTTCTGACTCATAAAAACCAACACAGAAACAAAACAAACACAAAGAACATCAACAAGTGTCTTCCAGTGTTCCTCTAAATTAAGACCTCACCCCCCAGAGAGCTGCAGGGATGACGTATGTTTACAGGCCAACCAGGAAGTTAGCATCGTCCTGGTTCCCTCAACAAAAAGACAATGGGATTTGTATTTATTGATTATTGCAGAAAATAAACTCTGTGAAAAACAAATGTTTATGATACTGACACGTTTTGTTCAGCAAGATAATCTTCACTAATCAACACCACTTTGATTTTTGAAGCGTAAATGAAATCACCAGAAATAAAAAAATTAAAAAGACATCGAACCAAAACACATTCAAAAAACCCGTTGACTTTGAGACGAGGGAAAAATGCTAAAATGCTAAAATGCTAAAATGCTAACTCCCTTCCTGGTTTAGGACTCACTCCTGCACCGCTCTATAAACCCTGTTGCTTCCTGTCAGAGAGGATGTTGCTACTTGCATCCCCCCCCCCCACCCCCTCCCTGGCGTCACAGTTTGTTTTGAAGAGCCAGAAGAAGAAGACGAACAAGAAGATGAAGAAGATGAAGAAGAAGAGCAGCCAACATGCCTTCAGACCAGGTAGGAAGTTGAAACTAGATAAAGAGAATAAACCTTCTGACCTCCACAACACAAACCACTGAGCTGAGCTGAACCTTTCCTGGGTTCCTGATCATCAATTTTACTCTAAAACCTGGATTGAAGATTTTTTTATTTTATATATTTATTTTTATTTTATATATATATATATATATATATATATATATATTTTTTTTTTTACCAAATCAACCATCTTGGTTTTATTAACCGGCCACACGTTCAAATTTAGAAAAACAAGCGGTGGCAAGAAATGTGATTAGAAAACGACCCGTAGTTTAGATCCACTGGGAGTCGACCGTTATAGACTGTTGGAGGCCAATACTGATAGACAAGCTGCCGATGATCAATATCTTTAAATACGAGTGTTCAGTGTTAAATACGAGTGTTCAGTGTTAAATACAGTGTGTTCAGTGTTCAGTGTTCAGCATCGTTGTTTCCTCTGAAACATTTAGAAGTGTGTGCACCATCGTTTGAGTAAAAACACCGCTAGTCGTCGTTTCCACTCATCACAAAGACGAGTTGATGTAGTTGATGTATCTGTGTTGTCATACATACATGATGGTGTGTTTCTGTGATGCTCCGCCCCCCCACCCACCAGCGCTGGTGAGTCAGCAGGAGTCAGTGCTTCACGTCTCTGGATATATCTTGTTGTGTTCATGAAGCCGTCGAGCCGCGGCATCAACCTCATATATCGTAGTCCGTTGGGTGACTCAACGCGGCTGTTATGAATTTTTCACGCGGGTGAGTTTGCGTCTATACATCAGGCGGTCGTGGCTCTGACTCCGGAGTTCAAGGCGGTGGAGTTTTCCACTGGATAAATAATGCAGCGAGCTCAGAGGCAACGCTGCCACAATACTCAGTTCACAAGCTGTGGAAATAAGAGTGACGCATACACGGGCCTGTGTGTGTGTGTGTGTGTGTGTGTGTGCGTGTGTGTGTGTGTGTGTGGCCATCGGTAAAGAAATACACTGGTAGTTATGCCACCGTGCAGCGACTGACTCACGAAGAGAGACACAGTTTTGAAAGAACTGCCGCTACAAATCCTGAATCGTCCTGCAGGGAAAAACAAAAACCAGCTAAAATTACAACAATCTATCAAGTTATTTTTCTTTCATATGGGAACGTGAGTCATGTGGGGGGGGGATATGGAGGGGGAGGGGGAGGGAGGGAGGGAGGGAGGGAGGAGTCCTGTGGCTTATCCTTGGGAAGGGAGATACAGGATGGGAATAGCAGCTATTATCAGTGTGTGTGTGTGTGTGTGTGTGTGTGTGTGAAAGTGATCATGTGTGCATGTGGGTTTCTATTTAACATGTATGATCTTTTCTCTGTTCTGTGGTAATCTGTGAGAGTCCTGTTTTTCTATCCAGTCTCCATCTTCGTCTCTCAGCCTCACTGTGGTGTTCCTCACTGTGGTGTTCCTCACTGTGGTGTTCTTCACTGTAGTGTTCCTCACTGTGGTGTTCTTCACTGTGGTGTTCCTCACTGCTCTTCCCAGAGATCACCTGTCAATCAAACAGTGTGTCCAGTACTGTGACGTATTTCCTGTTGATGGAGTTTGAGTTCCTGTAGGTGGCGCTCTTTTCTCTGTCTGTTCAGCTACGGTGGCTATCGCTGCTCATGCTAACTACCCAGTTCTTCTTCTGCTGAAACGTAAAGCGCATCACTTCCTGTCTCCAGAGGGTTCCTACCTGACCTGGTGTTTAGAGCAGCAGATGGAGAAGCTTCATGATGGTGGAGGTTGATGATGTTGCTTTATCAGTCAGAGAGAATAGAAGTCAGTCATTTATCAATAAACTATAATAATAAACCTTCTAAAACAGTTTCCTTAAAAATCAAATAAACTCAAACAGCATCATTTATAAAAACAGGCTTTAAAACTTTGCAAGTCTGAATGAGGTTTTAAGGCGTGATTGAAAAGATGAAACCTTCATATTCTTAATGTGAACATATGACAGATCATTAATTTCCAGATTGATCATGTGATGTGTCAGTTTGTGTGTTTGAGTGATTGTGAACAGTCGTGCCAGTGAACGCCACAGACTGACGTCTTCGCTGAACAGATGGTGGTTGTTACACAGAGAAAGGCTCACAGCATGATGCCACACACTGACGCCAAGGTGCCACTCAAAAATGTGTGTGTGTGTGTGTGTGTGTGTGTGTGTGTGTATGTGTGTGTGTGTGCGGCTCCATGGAGTCAGTATGTTATTCCTGATATGGCATTCCCTCTATTCTCCTGCTGGTTTTTAGACTCGGATTGACGTAACGTGTCGTCATCACGCGGTGGAAACCCCGTATCTCACTGTAATGTTTCCATGACTTTATGCTTCACAGTGCAGAACTGAATAGTTTTATTTGACTGTACTTCAAATCAAATCTCCACCTCGTTTTTTCCCCTCTGCGTTCATCACCTACAGCTACGCTTTATTTTGAAAAACGGGCTTTCATGAAAAACACATGATCATGACAGGAAAAACAATGCATCTTTTGAACCAAGATGAAGCAGCAGCTGTGTAGCTCTGAGGTGAAGGCATGAAGTAGAAAGGCACTAAAACACAAGGACAATGTGTTAAACTCGTATGTCTACTTGTGCTTTTACTTTTATCGTTGAACTTTTATGTAATAACATATAAACTTTACCGCACAAAGGGCTTTACAGTAACAGGCCCGGAGGTTAGAGGAGAGGGCTTGTGACTTGGAGGTCGATCCGGTTCAGATTCTCTCCTCCCTCAACAGACACCGCCGGGGAGCCCTTGAGCAAGGCGCTAAACCAACTGTTATTGCAGTGTGGGCTCGGTGGCCGACTGCAGAAGACTATAGAGTAGAGTCTGTATTAGAGTAAGCAGGGTCCAAATACACAGGATGTGATATAATGATAGAGCATCGTGATCTCAACCAGCAGTGTAAAAGTGCATGTAAACACACAGTATTCAGAGGACCTCAGGCTCCGCCCCCTGCTCTGCAAGTGGCCACTCACGTCTGGTGCTGAGGAGAATGACTGCAGGGACCGAGTGTCCTGTCCTCGCTGCACGACGCCATACAAGCAGCATCATGGGTAGGGAGGATGGATCGTCTTCACAATGTACATCGCCACCTAATGGCCCTCGACACCTCAGGTTATCTACGGGCTGTAATATAATAGTATGTTCTTAGTATGTTCTTTTTGCGTGAAGCATCCATTACCCCCCCTCCCCTCTCTCTTCCTAGCTCATGCTGAGGGTTCACGGTGTCCTAGAAGCAGAGATGGAGAGGAGCCATTAGCTCGGCCACGAGGCTCGCAGGATAAAATCAATCACACACCCTGTGATGTCTGATGTTAGTGATGTCAGCCACATCCATGCATTATGACTATTGACACACACACACACTTACAGTGGTATATATCCATCTCCCACACCGAGTGGTCCAACTTTCATGTCCTTATGTGCTTATATACTGTCGTCCTTTCATGAACAGACATGCAGTAAAGTTTAATTTAGTAAAGTTATTACGTAATTACTCTTAAACTAAGGATGCCATCGCATCTTCAGTTGGTCCGAACCGTCCTTTGGTCCGAACCGTAGTTTAGAAGTTCACTTTGTTGAGTTTTTCTATCAGACGTCAACATAAACTCATGAAAACAGTCAAGCCTTTGGGGTCTGGGGTTTTGGGGTCTGGGGTTTTGGGGTCTGGGGTTTTGGGGTCGTTTCCTGTAGTCGGTTCTGATTCTCACTCCTACCAAACTGCAGGTCTCTTGGGAGAGATTTAGAAGTGCCGTCTGAGTTTGTTCTCACCTGGACAAACGAACCGGAGGAAACGCTCCACACATGCTGGGTGGGAAGCAGCTGGTCATCCTGCGAGAGAGAAGCATCAGAGGTGAAGATAGAGAGAAAAAAGACAAATGATTGGTGATTGTGATTCACAATAACCTCATGTATTAACAGGATATCATGCCAGTTTAATGCAATCACCTTGAATTGAGAGGTAAAGAGACAGAGAGATGAAGGGTAAATATCGTTCCACCAAAAAGAAAAGGTTAGTGCTTGCCTGTGATAGAGATCGGGGATCCAGTGTCCTGAGAAGGATCTGCTCTCCTGTAGGCTGCATGCTTGCCGAGGGTCCAGGCCAGATCAGATCCAGCCTCCTGAACAAGTCCTCTGTTGTGCAAATGCAAAAACAACAGATGCAGTACAGAACCGCTGTTTGTCTCTCCAGTGGGTGGGTGATGTCTGAGATGTGTTGCGCTGCTGGTGTGACTGCGTCACGTCACATCGCAGTCTGAGGCAACATAAGGTCCTTGTCTCCAAGCACAACAGTCGAGTCAAGTCGAGAGGAGTTAAGTGGACGGGGGAGTCCAGGAGGCAGTAATGAAGTTCAGTCTGACGTCTCCATCAGCGACTCAAGCTCCTGCTAAGAGACGCAGAGAGGTTTGTTCTATCTTCTGAAGTAGATGACACATATAACTTCATTTTCTTCATCTTTACATCTTTAATAAATCTTTTATTTCTCTTTGAAGCTGCTTCCTCGGCTTCCTGTGTGGCAGATGCTGCGATCACAGACTCACTCCAGTAGTTGGCTAGCTAGCTGTAGTTGCATGCCCATACACCCACCTTTTGATTGAAAGCAATGAGTTCACGCCCCCCCCCCCCCTTCTCCGGGGGTTGTTGAAAGGCATTCTGGGACAAGCAGGAAATCACTGAACTGAAGTAGAAGTAGACGTGGGTTCACCAAAACAGCAAATCACAACACTCACATCGCAAAATAACTCCTGGAATGTGATGAAGCAATGACAGATTGATGATACATCAATGAGTTTTCCTTTAAAGGCAGTCAGAGTTGGATCTTCTCTAAAAATACCCACCCCACATCAACGGACATGAAGACCACTGGGGTTGCGCTCTGGAGGCGGTGGGATCTGTTCAGTATCATCTGATTTCAGCGACCAGCAGAACGAGGAACATCACCGTTATGATAGAGCAAAGAAGAGAATCGGTGACATTCATTTACGTGAAAAAGTCACAGATTATTACACCTATAGCACTTTTACATTGACTGGCATTGGGTGGTTCTTTGGTTCACAACCTTTACAGTTTTTATTATCATGTGTATTCTTTCTCTTGTTCTGTGTGTGCTGTTTTTTGTGGGGTTTTTTTACGTGGATGTTGCTGTGACTCATTTTTCCCCCCTCGAGATAATGACGACGGATTCAGCCTCCTGAAAAACAGCCTCAATGTGGTGCAAGAGGAGGTTCATACATCAGACAAACAGCCTCAACATGTGGTGTGTAGATTAACCACATCGATCCATAACATGCATGCGACAGTACTTCATCAGTTTGTACCACGAAAACAGAAGATGGCAGAAGAAAACGCACCAACTGTTTCCAACGGAAAGATTCATATTAAAGTGTCACAGAGGAGAAAACGTCTGTCTGGTAGTTTCTGGAAGACATCATGTGTGTTTCAAGGCCTCGGGACAGGAAACGATGATAATTCAATCTAAGACCGCGTTATTAAAGGTATTAAAGGTTTTAACATCAATAAGTCCCAATCCCAATGCTTATTTTCACCCCTATGGCTTCGGCTTGGCCCTACCCCTTGGCCCTCGGTTGCGAGGGTAGGGCTAGAAAATATCTCCCTAAGTATTGGGACAACCCTTAGACGCTGATACGTCATCGATAAGCAGACGGGACGAGTTTGTTATCGGAGATTACTATGGCAACAATGGTTTTATCACAGTGACATTTGCCGTTCATCTGATGGAGATAGAAAAAGCATGGACGCTCGCGATTCGTTCACAACTTATACGTTTCACGCTACCAATCGATCAAACAAGTCATCAAATAAAAAAGCCCACTGCTTCATTACCAGTCCACTTCATGACAGAATAGTGTTAGCGGTGCTCTGTAGTCTAGCAAGCCGTCCTAACGTTACCCTGCCAGTCTGCACTGATATTAGAGGAGCCGTAACAAGTGCAGCAACTTCGCTGCTGGACTTTAGTTATATTTCATCATATACCATCAAAGGGGGAAATGCGACATGTAAATATATCAAAATGCGGGACTGTCATGCACAAATCAGCCTAAAACAATGTTGTAACGTAACTAACTAACGAAGTAGAGACATCGGCATATTAGCGATTTTTTTGTTATGCTTGTTATAAAGAAACGGTCCATAATACATTGAAACGACATTAAACTAAGATAATACCACGGTTGGAATATTTTTTAACTCTTTATTAACGAAGAAAATACTACATTTGTGGTTCACTTCGGATGGTAGCGTAGCGGTCCCCATGATCTTCCTGTTACTTCCAGAGATTCGCAGGGCATTCTGGGTAGCCCTTGGTTTGAAGTCTGCCTCTGAAAAATCTCTGTTTCGAGGGTCATGTAGCCCTCGTTCTTGGCCCTACCCCTCCATCAATAGAGTATTGGGACAGCCCTACCCCTTCACTGTGAACGCGCAAAACAGAGGGGAAGGGCCAAGGGGTGAATTGGGATCGGGCCTAAGTCATCTTGATTAATGTGGAGACATCAGTATAATCACCGTAAACAAACCAGACCATCACTACCAGCCTGTCAGCCTTCCGGCACCAAACAGGAAGAGGGCGCTGTTCTTCCAGCGCTAACGGAGATAAAGATAAAGGGGCGGATCTACTAAGATCCCAAATAAAGGGTACTAATTTGCGTGTGCATTCTAAAAGTTTGCGCGTGTGGTTGATGGGCGTTTTGCGGGTGATTTACTAAGAATGCATGCGTAAATGACAACAGGTGCAAACGTGGTGGAGACAGCAGTATTTAAATGAGGGTTTTGCGTGTTTAATGTTTTGCACCATGGAGAGTTTGGATGGGCAACAGAACCGCAAGCGCAAAATGAAATTTGAGCCTATAGAATTAGAGGTGTTAGTGGAAGAGGCAAATAAACATTTGGATGAGCTACAGCAAAAAAATCTGAATATGACAAAAAATAACACTATTTGGGAGATCATCTGTGAGAAAGTAAATGCCGTTGGTAAAACAAGAAGAACAACGGATGAAATTAAGAGAAGATGGCAAGATATAAGACGAAGAACAAAAGAAAAATTGGCTTATAATAAAACCTCAGCAAAGAAAACAGGTGGGGGCACGGTGGAAGAGATGCCTCTAACTAACATTGAGCAACAAGTGCAGTTCAAGTGCAGTTTCTACGTCTCCTTCTCGCTACAATAACGGCAGTCATTTGTGCACAATTACGCATGCAGGGCGTTTGCACCTTCTTTTGAAACGTATTAAATACAGACGCAGTCTCCATCAACGAAATTGCGTTCAGGTTTGATAGATCACAGTGCGTGTGCTACATTAATCTATTTACATTTTCTCCTCCCAGTATTTTGCTAAATAGCGTGTAAACGCCCCATCTTGCATATTCATTGAGGCAAAAGTACTAACTGGATAAGGCGTGTTATTTTGCACATTTGCAAGACGCAGTCCTCAGTGCGCACTGTTAGTAGATCAGTTTGTACATTTATTTGTGCGTGCTATGAGTTTGCACACCTTTTTACACACGCAAACCTTTAGTAGATCCGCCCCAAAGAGTTTCTGGAGACGGCAGATGGAGGAAGGAGAGAAAGGAAGATGGAGAAATCACTTCAACATGTTGATCCTCTATAACGACATGTAAACTTTCACCCTGATCACGACAACAGATCTCTAAATTATCTTAAATAAGTTGTCCTTTAACTGAATATGAGACCACGAGATTAGAGAAAGATGATGTAATGTTTCTGACTCGTTTCTTCTCAAACGTCCTGCTACATGTTCCTGTTGAAGCCACGAGGCAGATAGTAGGAGCAGATCACCGTTAGACATGTCACATGGTAGCATCTTCACATGATCTCATGAAGTCTCAAGAACTGATTGTCTCTGTCGTCTCCTCGTTGCTCCTCAGGGGGTTTTAGGAGAAACATTTCAGATGACCCAGTTCAATATGAATGAGAGCCAATGACCAGCAGCACTCCTCTAATGATTTATCCAAACCCCTGCACCTTTTCTCCATCACGTCCCTGCTCCCCTCCTCTCCCTCTTCACTTTCTTTGTTTTCTCTCTCTCGACTGTGCCACACACACACACACACACACACACACACACAGGACATGTGAATGGATGTACAGTATGTCTCAATGGAGAATTATTGACCTGCAGCAGCTCATCCAGACTGACACACATGAAAAATACATTTGTCCTGTCAGGCAAGTAAAACTTCCACCTCCACAGGTAGAAACCCCGTTGAGGTTCTACTGGTCACAGTGAATGAGTACAATCCTACGCACCGTTACTTGCTAAACATGTTTGTTTTCAGGGTTTCTCATGATGACACTAAGCAGAGCAGAGCGTCCAAAACGAGCCTGTCTGGTCAAATTCAGCTTTTATCAGGAAGACTGTAAACATCCTTCTTCACTGGAAGGCGGTCATCACATGATTTCAGGCCTGACAGTGATTTACTGTAACGCTCTTCTCAGGAAACAGATCCAGAGAATATTTTTCCTTCTAAAGAAACAGTTATAAATAACCATATAATGACGTTTGTCCTCAAATGAACGTTTAGCCGTTTCTCTTTCACATTCATATTTGGTACCATATTTGGTACCATGGGTAGAAACATCATGAATAGAAACATCATGAATAGAAACATCAGTACCATGGGTAGAAACATCATGAATAGAAACATCAGTACCATGGGTAGAGACATCATGAGTAGAAACATCATTACCATGGGTAGAGACATCATGAGTAGAAACATCAGTACCATGGGTAGAGACATCATGAGTAGAAACATCATGAGTAGAGACATCATGAATAGAAACATCATGAATAGAAACATCAGTACTGTGGGTAGAGACATCATGAATAGAAACATCATTACCATGGGTAGAAACATCATGAATAGAAACATCATGAATAGAAACATCAGTACCATGGGTAGAGACATCATGAATAGAAACATCATGAATAGAAACATCATGAATAGAAACATCATGAATAGAAACATCATGAATAGAAACATCATTACCATGGGTAGAGACATCATGAATAGAAACATCATGAATAGAAACATCAGTACCATGAGTGGAGACATCATGAGTAGAAACATCATGAATAGAAACATCAGTACCATGAGTAGAGACATCATGAATAGAGACATCATGAGTAGAGACATCATGAATAGAGACATCAGTACCGTGGGTAGAGACATCATGAATAGAGACATCATGAATAGAGACATCATGAATAGAGACATCATGAGTAGAGACATCATGAATAGAAACATCAGTACTGTGGGTAGAGACATCATGAATAGAAACATCATGAATAGAAACATCATGAATAGAAACATCAGTACCGTGGGTAGAGACATCATGAAACATATTTATGTAATATAATTGCAGTGATTACCATCATATAGAATATAATGGATGGTGTGTGTGTGTGTGTGTGCGTGCGTGCGTGTGTGTGTGTTTGTGTATGTATGTGTGTGTGTGTGTGTGTGTGTGTGCGGTGCAGCTGTGGGAGGTTGGACACTGTGGGAAGGTCACAGCAGACAGAAAGAGAGGATGGAGTACATTTCATTGTGTGCCTGGATGAGCAGGGACACACACACACACACACACACACACACACACACAGGGGAAGAACAGAAGGAACAGAAGGAACAGAAGGAACAGATCACAGTGAGGAAACACTGGGAGGGAGTGACCTTCACAAACAGCCACAATGTCTTCATGATGCAGAGAAATCAATTTCATTAACACAGTAGGAACAGACTCAACCGTCACTCAACCTCAACCGTCCCTCAGCCTCAACCATCCCCCAACCTCAACCGTCCCCTAACCTCAACCGTCCCTCAGCCTCAACCGTCCCCTAACCTCAACCGCCCCTCAACCTCAACCGCGCCTCAACCTCAACCGTCCCCCAGCGCTGTAGAAGGACTTGGAAGGAAAAGAACATACGTTTCCCCCAGAGCTTCATCCTGAAAGAACATGACGACCACCATGACGACCACCATGACGACCACCATGGGACAGTCATCATCTTCATGCTTCCCACAGAGAACCAGAGAATCAGTGTTTTATGTTACTGCTCTTTCTAGTATTTGTTTTATCTTGACTTTTCATTTCAGTATTTTTGAAAGCATCTTTGCTTTATAGAATTTGTGAGACTGCACAGTCACACATATGGCTTCTACACACTCGATATTTCAATACTTACTCAAATATTTAACTACTCACAATTTGTTGCATTTAATTTAAGATGTTGTGTGGTAATCCAGGGTAATCCAGGGTAATCCACACAGGACAGAAACATTCTTATGGTTCTTTATTCAGGTAGGATCTCTGAAGATCTCTTGGATGACATGAAGGCAGACAGGTTTGTTCTGAGTAGAAACATCCTCACCATGGAAGAAACATCATTACTGTGGGTGGAGATGTCACCGTGCCACGAGACAGGTCAAAGAGGAGGAGGAGGAGGAGAAGAAGAGAAGAAAGAATAGGAGCATTTTCTTTTCACAGTGAATGACTACAATCCTACGCACCGTTCGTTCGGTCTGCTTGACATCGTTCTGCAACAGTATGAACATTTCTCAGAACGTCCAACACGACTTTGTCCGATCGATGATAAATTCCACATTTTCCGTCATCAGCGTAAAGGGAAAATTCAGCTTTTATCAAGAAGACTGTGAATCTCTTTTACTGGAAAGCTGAGATCACACGTGATTTCAGGCCTGAGAGAAGCTATTAGCTCTAGTACTTCTCAGGAAACACATTCAGAGAATCCTTTTATCCTCAAATCACTGTGTAATTGGGTCCCTCTGTCACGTTCATATCTCATGCGGCAACGTATAGAGCATTACAAATGGAAAACTGATAGTTAATCCTCCACTCCACCCCTGATGGTCCATCTGTACATCATTAATGTTCCTTTCCTGTCTGGATTGTGTTTGGATCTGATGTAGCTCGATTCCATTCACAAATCTGATCTGAAATCTGATTTCAGCAGATCGTCACACACACATCACTTCCTCTTGTAATATTTACATCCTTTAAAATTGACAGTATTTGTGTCAGTGTGTTTTACGTCAAGCTGCATGCTGAAATTTGGCATTTAACGTGCCCTTGCTGTTTGTTATTGACGCCGTCTTCTTGGTCGGGTCTGAAAAACAGAATTTTGATCTCAGTAGGGCTCCCTGATTACGTTAAGATCACATAAAAATGATAAGAAATGATGAAATGTTTTTTTGAGCTTGGTATTTTCATCCTGATAATGATAAAATACAGTACACACAGTAGGCCGAATACTTGCACACCTCAACAGATCTCTAAAATCATACCATGGCCAAAATGATGTTTCTCTGTGTTTCTGCAGTACACAAATGACATCAATCCAGACTGTGATCTTGCGTGCTTGGTATGACTCACTCATGTAGATACTTACCACAGCAAGGTCGATGTCAAAAAGAAATGCAGTTAGAAGTACATGAAGGGCTACAGCTTCAGTACATACATCAGTGTAAAACATGTGTGACATGTAATATTAGATAACACTCTATGCTACACACACGTGATATAAAGTGTATATCTTTAGTAGTATGGTTGGATTCTTTGTCCCACGTTTCCTCCTCAGTGACGTCAGGCTCTGTTTGGGTGAAAACAAAACATTATGGTGGTTGAGATCACATGCAGGTCTGCTTCGCTGATCAATGAGTAACAGCTCACAGGTGACAGTATGCAGGTAGTGACCTACAGGAAGTGGGCGACTGGCATGGCCTCCTTATTGGCACCGCTGAAATTCTTTGGGAATTCCCGTCCTTTTTCTTTGTGTTTGTTTTTCAAAATCCTCCACTGTAGTGCAACAACAACGTAGCCAGCAGGCTGGCTATAGAGGTAGTGATTAAAACACATGAAGCTAACAAACTAGCTAGAGGTAGTAATTAAAACACATGAAGCTAACAAACTACCTATAGAGGTAGCGATTAAAACACAAGTTAACAAACTAGCTATAGAGGTAGTGATTATAACACATGAAGCTAACAAACTAGCTAGAGGTAGTAATTAAAACACATGAAGCTAACAAACTAGCTATATAGGTAGTGATTAAAACACATGAAGCTAACAAACTAGCTACAGAGGTAGTGATTAAAACACATGAAGTTAACAAACTAGCTGTAGAGGTAGCGATTAAAACACATGAAGCTAACAAACTAGCTGTAGAGGTATCGATTAAAACACAAGAAGCTAACAAACTAGCTATAGAGGTAGCGATTATAACACATGAAGCTAACAAACTAGCTATAGAGGTATCGATTAAAACACAAGAAGCTAACAAACTAGCTATAGATGTAGTGATTAAAACACATGAAGCTAACAAAGTAGCTATAGAGGTAGCGATTATAACACATGAAGCTAACAAAGTAGCTATAGATGTAGTGATTATAACACATGAAGCTAACAAAGTAGCTATAGAGGTAGCGATTATAACACATGAAGCTAACAAACTAGGGACAGATGTAGTTGTTAGAACATAACAAGCTAGCTATAGAGGTAACTTAGTGATTAAAACCCAATAAGTTAGCTAAAGAGGTAAGTTAGTAAGTGTGGAGACTAGTGAGACTAGTACGCAGGTGGTGAGTCCACCCCAACAAGCCTTTTCACAAGCAGCAGGGAAATCAGCCTGAGTTTCAGTGTCACATATGACTTTTTTCTTTGTCATACTGGTTTGGAATGGGTTTCACAGGCCAACAATATACTCAGTAAAACATATGTCCATGTGAAGATTCAGTTCAAGTCAAAGATGGAATACAATTAGAGTTGAGAGGTTTCCATCCACAGCAGTAGTGATGTCTAAGGGACATTGCACGGGGAGGAGGCGGTGTTTGTTTTGGTAATAACAGACTAGACATCATGTCGACTCATTGTTGTGTTCGGGTTCCCAAAACAAGCACAAGTTGGCACAGGATGGAGGATGTTTTGCTAGTTCATGATATGAGTGAGTAATTTCATTCATTACAACGCTGTGATGTTTCCTCCACATCCACTCAGCGGTGGTGGGGCATCACAGCTGGAGCGCTGCCACCGCCACTAGAAACACTGTGACAAAAGCAAACATTACCATTTAGACAAGCTTTACCCTGATTTCCATCAGAATAAATGGGTCACTACTTAGAATTAGTGGTTTATTCTAGTAATACATCCAGATAACAAGAGAAAAACAAAACTGGACTAGAAATGCAGCTGCAACCGCTATAACTGTGAGTATGAAACATGACAGGGAGCATGAGGCTTGTGTCCTAGATGTTCAATAGAGTCACTGTAAGATCTAAGAATTCAGTTTCTTTAACGCAGAAGGAAATGATACAATTATTTTTCCTACATAATATTTATTTATTTATGTAGTGTGAGGCCATGCAAATCATAATTGTGCCCAATTCACTAATACCTTGCAACACCAGCCCCCCCAGTTGTAGCACATATAAGATGGTTTGAAGTAAAGATGCTGCTACCATCGCGGTGAGGGCAGCAAGTCAGACCAGCAAGGGAGAGGGTTTTCCATCCTAGAGTCTCAGATCAGATCAGAAAATGCTCCACAAGGCACCTTAGAGCGCAAGGCTGCCAGGCTTGGTGGATTAGCCTTACAGCCGAAGCAATCTGCTCTTACAGCTGGTGACAAAGCGGCTATTGGCTTACATGGTGCTCTTTTTCGAGGGCTTGTTTGCGCCAGGACTTGATTTACATGCATTTCTCAGTGAATAAGATGGAAACTCTGCGCTTTTAACTTAATAAAATGTGTAATCTGTGCATTTTATTGAGTTAAAAGCGCAGAGTTTTCATCTTATTCACTGAGAAATGCATGCAACCTGAATCTGGACCTGCGTCTGTTGCAGTAGGCTACAGTAAATGTATGCAGTTCCAGTGCCGTGCGATGCCTGGAGCGAACCCTGACACTGCCAGGGTTCGAGGTCACACGGGTAAAAATGGATGCACTCATTATACTCTGAGGTCCTTTCCGTAATAGCGTACACCACATGGTGTGTGCTTGTTAATAGGCTGAACCAGTAGATGGTGAACACCACAATAAACTCCAGTCATCCACACCCATGCTCAACTGACCCTCCTGCCTGCAGCATCACAAACCCCAACAACCCTTATGACGCACTGTAGTATAGATGCCTTGTTAAGTAAGATCACAAGCCAACAAGATACCACCCTAGTGAAGCACAACTGAGTTTCAGTCCAATAAAAATGCAGCTGTCAGCGACTCTTAGAAAATGATTGCAGACAATAAGTATGTGTTTGTGTGGGAACAGATTTAGACAGGGAGGCTCTGTGTGCGTGCATGTATACATACATACGTGTAGATTTATCACATACATCCATGTCTAAGTAGCAGCTTGAGTTATGTAATGATCTACCGGGAAAGTGTCATGATGGCATGCTGTCCCCGAAACGTCGAATCACTCGGGGAGAGATTTGTGAAGTA
Source organism: Hoplostethus mediterraneus (assembly GCA_034670385.1). NCBI lineage: Eukaryota > Metazoa > Chordata > Actinopteri > Trachichthyiformes > Trachichthyidae > Hoplostethus > Hoplostethus mediterraneus. Next base: position 370,181 of record JAXDDW010000130.1, on the reverse strand, counting down.
ACAGTGGCGCTGGCGCATTTCTTGCCTTTTCGCTTCATAGAAATTCAGCGTTTCTTACTTTTTCACAGCCAGGAAGCCGTCTGGAGGGCGAAGGTGCTGCTTCTCGTCACCAGCCAACAACAGAACAGACTCTGTGGACAGGGTTGAGTGTAAAATGAGCTGCAACACCTCTCGCTCAACAGGTTGGCAAGCAGAGGAGCTCCTCGTCTGCAGTGACGCAGGGACTCCAGCTCCATGCCGGGTGATTGATGTTAGTTTGTATTACAACCCCCTGAAACAGAGAGAGGGAGGAAATGTTGTCCAGACCGATGTGCATCGATGTGCAGGGAGCGATGGATGCAGGGGGGGAGAGAGAGAGAGAGAGAGAGAGAGAGAGAGAGAGAGAGAGAGAGAGAGAGAGAGGCTCGTAAACAGGGTTGCACTCTGGTTGAACCCCAGATCCAACCAGCGACATTCAACAGGCTTGGTCGCTTCTCTTCTTCTTCTTCTCTCCATCTCTCTGTCTGAAGCCCTATTCAGTGATTTGTAGTAACTGCTGAGATCATCACTATTTTTTAATCTTATGCAAATCTGCCATGTCTGTATTTTTGTAAAGCAAAAAATTCCACCGCAAATGACAAAGACAAATCAAACCCTTGGTCGTTTCTTCCTCTCTCTCCATCCTCCTGCTTCCTGAGGTAATTCATTAACTACATGAGCTCGCCACATAACTCTAGTCCCGTGTGAACAGGGCTTTAGTCTCTCTTCCTCTCTTCCTCTTTCCCTCCCACACTCTCAACTGTGAGGAGACACAGTTATACTTGCCAAAAACGGTGCCACCTTCTCAAAACATGCAGTGCATTTTGCCTGAAAAACAATTCAAAAGAACTCACTAGTAACTCTTGATTTGTCATTAAAATGCTGACAGTATATAGGGGGTGGTGGGGGGGTAGTAGCCTAGAGGTTAGAGAAGCAGAAATGGATGAGTACCGCTCCTTCCTCCCTCAACACACATTTTCAGGATGTTACTCGTGAGCAGAAAAGCTCCTCAGTTTGGATTCACATGAAGGTTTGGGCAGAGTGGTGGGGTCGGCCATGATGTTCCTCCAAACCGCAGTACTCATGACATTTATGACAATCTAGAAGTCGTGTTCATCAGCGAGGGTCAGGTGGCCGACGCGCCAGTACACTCGAGTAGAGTTGAAAAGCACAGCGAGCGAAGGATCTCTCAAAGGATGTGACAGAAAGAGGCGAGAGAAAGAGTGAAAGAAAAGGAGAAAATAGGTAAACACTCCTCAGAAGCTGCGATGTCAACTTGACCTTCAACAGAGAAATGTCTCCAGAGATCAGCGGGGAGAAAGACTCACTCAGCATCTCTCCCTAGAATTAAATGGCAATTCAAATGGATTCAGGAGGGGATGAAAAGACTCTTTGTTGGTCTCGGTGGGAGAGTACACTTTCTAAAATACAGCCATTATGTGACTAAAGGTTTATTCTTGTCATCCCTTACAATCCAAAGCAATATTTAATGGGTGTTGCAGTGTGGACGTAATGTTTTGAGGCAAAGCTCGTGGCTGACCCTGAAAAACAAATATATATAAGGAAGCTTAAGGCAGCGATGGCATGAAGTGGCTACCAAGCATGTCAGTGACGGGAACAGACGCCAGGCTGTAGTCAGTACCATGACCTCCAAGACGGGATCACCCACGTCAGGACCCACGTCAGAGGGGTGGATATCACATCCAAGAAGGCCGAGTCCTGGAGGGGTCCTGGAGGGGTCCTGGAGGAGAACGGAGAACATCTTGACAGTTTGAGATGGGCTGTTCGCTTGACACAAAGGACTTTATTGTCCCAGATGTTTCTACCGGTTCTAGACTGTAACAGTTTCAACATGAAGCGTCGACATGCTGAATCTTGGGCCTTCCTACTTGCTTATCAAAATGCCTATCAAAGTTATTTGAAACTCTTAGCAAACTAACTGATACGACACAAAGCTGCAACAAACAACTTTTTTCCACATTGATGTATTAATAAAGTAACAAGAAAACAAATCACAAATTGCTGCCTTGCTCAGGTGTGTTAAAGGTCAAACAAGCCACGCCCACCTTTCGCTTTCACTAACTGCAAAACAAATAAGCTCAGGTAGAGTAGCTGATCCGTTGAGCTGTGCCAGAGTGCAACAGACCAAGAATGCACAGCAGAAGACATCAACATGAACACGTGTATGTGTGTGTGTGTGTGTGTGTGTGTGTGTGTGTGTGTGTGTGTGTGTGTGTGTGTGTGGTGGCCCCGCCTTGTGAAAACACCCACCTGGACAATAACACCGAGGGAGTTACTGATTAATCACAAACCATCACTTGGTTATTGACATCCACAATGGAAGACTACAGAAGAACACGCAGACCTGGACAAACACAAGAGGAGGAGGTGTGTGTGTGTGTGTGTGTGTGTGTGTGTGTGTCCCAACCATTTCCCTGCAAAGATTGAACAGCTTTAGTTAATCATTTTGACTGCAAGAAAACATGTTGCAACCATGTGAGATGACGCCGCCGTGGCAGAGGAACACCAACACCAGTCAGCGAGTGACTTGGCCAGACGTTGGACTCGGGGAAGTTGACTCGACACGACACGACTCGACACGACTCGACACAACACGAGTTTAGTTCACTGACACACACAAACAGCACATCTCTTTCCTTCTTGCTAACAGTGGTAAATAAATAAGGTTTCTTCCATGTTTTTCCCTAGTGAGGTTTTGTGTTCAGGGTCTGAGGTTGAGGTTGAGGTTGAGGTTAGATTACGGTTGGTTTCATAATATGGGTGAAGCCCTTTGAAACTGTAACTGTATTAATTACTGATTTCTGTCTCTTTGTCTGTTCAGCCACGGTGGCTATCGCTGCTCATGCTAACTACCCAGTTCTTCTTCTTCTTCTTCTTCTTTATTCCAAACAAACCAGGAAACGTAAAAACGCATCACTTCCTGTCTCCAGAGGGTTTCTCCCAGGAGAGACCCACATGACACCGGGTGTTTGGAGCAGGAAATGGAAAAACTTCATGAACTGGTAGAGGTTGAGTTGTATCATCAGTCTATTTATATAAAATGTCACTTGGTACTAACAACGGGGAACGACAACTCAACGTACCAGTGAACAGACACCATCGTCAACAACTAGTGAACTTACCCAGATTCTTTAGACTCACCTGCCGTTGCAATTACTCTTTAATCCCGGTGAGATTAGCAGAATTATGTCATGTTCTGTCGGCGCTGACCTCCAGCGAGTCTCTTTCACTTGTAAGGTTGAGTAACGGTCACGGATAGGATTCCCCTTGTCTGTGGTCCGACAGGTGAAACCCTCCTCTGACCCACATGGAAGGAACCTGTGAAATGTGAAAGTGGACTCACAGGTGAACCTAAGCTCCCGATCTAGGTCAGAGTTAATCCACTACGGTCCAGTGTGGAATTGTTTGTCACCGTAGTAGCAGAGAGGTGGGAAGTATCTTCGTCTGTACCATGAAAGGAACACGAGAGGCGTTGAGAGGTTGGGAACATATAGACACCAACATCATCCATCGGTTGCTCCAGTGCTCCACTTCAGCATATGTTGAGTTCAAAGGTTCACCAGCACCCAGAAAGTCTAGAAAGGCTTTTTGTAAACCAAGGATTCATTAAAAACATGTTGTCTTACTGATCATATTGATCATGTGATTACCTTCACATGGTCCATAACTCCTTTTGAAGTTCAACTGTAATATCTGCCTGAAGTAAAACTAACAAAACCATCAATAGATACAGTACAACTAGTCACAGCATGTGGGACAGTACATACAGTACACACAGTAGATACAGTAGATACAGTAGAGACAGTAGAGACAGTCACAGGCCCCCATCCAGTCGTACATGCAGTCCATCACGAGGCCGGTGGCTGGAAGACGCCTGGGATTCTGTTTCTGTTTGAGGTATCTTGTGCGTCAGAGATCTTGTCATCAGTAATTGAATCTTCACTCCTGTGTCTCAGTTTAGATCTGAGGGCTTTGGAGGAGCAGATTGTTCTGGGGGTTGATGATAAAAGAAACCCAACTCATCTGTTTTTCATCACTGCAGCCCCACTGCTCTCCATCCTCGATGCCTTGCCCATGTGGCGTTTGTCCAACAACCATCCAAATCCTGCAGAAACACTGCAGGGTGGCTGCAGGGGGGGAGGACCTCTGCAGCGAGTGACTGATTCATGATGACGCAGAAAAAAAGAAGGAAGTGCTGCACTTGAAACAGGCGCTAGAGTCTCAGAGAGGTCTGGATGTGATGCAAAACCAGTTACCGTTATATGTATGGTGTCCAGAACCCACTGGGACCAAGCAAGCGTCGGTGGGCTTGTGTCTGCCCCCTGTTAAACCGATGCTTTCTTAGACGGCGTCTGAAACACTTTCCCATAGATCTGACACCCGCTGACTAGAAAACCACATGAGGGTGTCAGATGACAAGACCAAACACCGCCAAGACTGATGTGAAGCAGCCTGGCTGGTCCTGAGTCAGGACTCAGGACAGTCATCTCTTGGAAAACACAAAGAAAGATGAATGGGAAAAAGCCAGCAGAGCCCAGAGAGACAGGATGCATGGAGGTGGCAGCGAAATCAGATTAGGTACCAATTCACAAGTGTGTGTGTGTGTGTGTGTGTGTGTGAGTGAGTGTGTGTGTGTTTGCATGAGGTCAAGATCCCGAATCACAACAAAATGCAAAGTTCATATTGACGGCAGGTTACCGAGTTACATCCTAACCAGGGTCAACAGGATCATGTGCTAGCCGAGGAGGATGTGGGCGGCGGCTGCAGCTGGACGGCGACCAAACAGCAAATAATCACACTGAGCACACCGGCTCACACACGTGCATCCACATACACATCAACAGACAGTACGATCACATGCACAAGGTCATTTATGTGTGTACACACAGATGCCTGCAGGACGAGGTTCCTGGTTAGGACCTGACCAGGTGCACATATTAACACCACGCCAAGCTGTTTGAGATTTCCACCATTTGAACTCTTACAAAAGATTAATACAAAATTAAAAGAAATTGATGTATTTTTTTTTTTACACAGTTTAGGAACTCAAAACAAGCATTCAAGCATAAAGGATAAAATGCTTTGCACTCAAACAGATTTTCTTTGGCGGCACGTGTTGTGAAGAAACCCTGTCCAATAGAAAAAACAAAGCAAGTAGATCCAGGAAGGGGAAGAAAAACGGATTCTACTGGTATTAGGAGACAGACAGTTTCCCAGACAGTATAAACCACGAGTCTGAAGATGTACAGGGAGCAAGGAATAGAAGAGCTCTCCATATCAGGCGTGTTTTAAAGTGCAGTGGACCAAACCTCATGCAAACGCCTAAAAAACACATTTTAAAAAGCAGAATCTGTCACTTCCCATTGAAGTGCATTGGGTTCATTCTACTTAAAAATGAAATGAAAGCTCATCACGGCCGACTGCTGCACAGCCCGGCGCGTAGGAGAGCACTGACAGCACACTGGCCACTGTCCAATTACATAAGACCTGTTTTAATTGCGAGTTGAGTGGAGCGAGGGGGCGTTTCTTCTCCCTAGAACAGGTATGCTTCCAGCAACGTGACTGTTGCTTCAATGTTGTTTTTCTAGCTCTGTGTTTTTTTGTCAGCTGTAACAAGGACGTATGTTGTAGTGTTAATACCACATGATATGGAGAGCCACGTCTGACCGGTTTCACCTCGACACGTTTGAGGCATGGGGTCCTTGTGTAGACGTAAATACATTAGATGTGATGCTGGCGGAAGAGAGCGTCCATCACGTCCACAAGTCATTTTGTGAGAGGTAACAGTTTAGTGTGGCAACAATCTCTCCATCCTGTTGTGTAATCCAGTCTCCTCTCCACAGGCAAATCCCATCAGACTATTCTTTAAAAACCAATATCACTTGTTATGTGTTGGTAATCCTGACCTTTGTTATTGCATTGGATAGGATGGTGCTCTGTTACAAAATGTCAATAGCAGATCTCGTACTTCAAGGCAGATGATCCACATGTAAGCGTTATGCAATCCCGCTGATAACAACAAAGCCGCAAAGGTTACTGGATGTTAATTTCATTTAATCATGTCGTGCCGCTTATTGAAAGGTATTTGAGGTTGCCATGAGAACAAGACAGCGGGTTCCCCCACCGGCCTTGGAAGTCCTTGAGTCCTCGCTAGTCCTGCAGCAGTCCGCTCCCTCAGAACCACGTGCAGGAACGAGTGAAGGACTGATGATGATTCAAGATTCAAGAAGTTTATTTGTCACATGCACACGAGGTGTGCAGTGAAATGCAAAAGTGGCAATGCTCAGCAGGAATGTGCAAATGGCAAAATAACAGGTTCACACTATTTACAATAAAAGAACAACACAATATTTACAATGTCACAGTAAGAGCTCTATAAAAAAACAACACAATATTTACAGTAAGAGCACTTGGAAATAAGAATATAGTAAAAGAAAAAAAGGGAAATTGTATGTATGTAATATAATATAAATTATGTGTAGTCTTTACCTAAGTGTGTGAGTGAGTGTGTGTGTGTGTGTGTGTGTGTGTGTGTGTGTGTATAAGAGGGGCAGTGTGTGGGTCTTGGTGGGGTCTTGGTGAGGTCAGAGTTCAGGGCATGTCCAGTATGTTTCCCTATGAAGCAGCAGCCCAGCTTCACTGTGGGTCAGAGTCTCCTGCTGTCTCCCTGTTGACTTCTCTGGGTCTGCTCACGAAATGTTCTTCCTGCCATGCTAGTACTACTGCTACTACTACTACTACTACTGCCTCTAGCTACTACTGCTACTACTACTACTACTGACTCTACTACTACTACTGCCTCTAGCTATTACTACTACTGCCTCTAGCTACTACTACTACTACTGCCTCTAGCTACTACAGCTACTACTACTACTGCCTCTAGCTACTACTACTACTACTACCTCTAGCTACTACTACTACTACTACTGCTGCTACTACTGCCTCTAGCTACTACTACTACTACCTCTAGCTACTACTACTACTACTACTGCTACTACTACCTCTAGCTACTACTACTACTACTGCTACTACTACTACTACTGCTACTACTACTACTACTACTACTACTACTAATACTACTACTACTGCTGCTACTACTACTACTACTACTACTGCTACTACTGCTACCACTACTGCTGCTGCTACTACTGACTCCTTGCAGATTCCTGAGGACCTCAGAGAAGACAGCTAACGATGCTGCTCCCTTGAGATGAACCACGACTCATGATCTCCACAACACAGATGATTCTTAGGAGCTTTTCTGTGGCTTGAGTCCATGAGTGGATAACCATGTGTGTGCACAACCCCCCGGGTTACTCCATTGTGCAATAATGATGCTCTTGTTGTTTCTTGTTGCTGAAATCACTGTGCTGCTCACCACCAACCTCCATGTATCTGCTACTGTACACTCTCATCCTTCTGCCTGTTGTGATGATGATGAGATCTGCACTATATCTGGATCAGGTAGTATTGAAGTAATGCAGCAGTGTGCATTGGTGTTCTGTGTTCCCTTCCCCTTAGATTGAAGAGGATAGCAGCTGCTCGGGAAGGTTTTCTTCATCATTAGGTACGGTGTGTGTTGGTTACGACAGGTCAGGCTGGTCTCAGGTCAGGCTGGTCTCAGGATGCCTCAAGGACAGGACACTGATAAAGCACCACTCTCAGACTAAACAGATCTTTCATCGTACCATAGTGTAAACCTTCCAGACGACGAAGACGTCTAGATGGCGTGGGAAGGTCATCCCTCTACTGGGGAGCCAGTCGGACCAGTCTCCCATTGAGATGATACTACAATATACTACAATATACTATAATACTACAATACAAATACAGCAACATGCAGCACAAGCTCAGACCTTCCTCCATACTTCTCCATCCTACTGTCACATGGCATGTTAGTCTGCTGCCTGCCACTGTGGTGGAAATCTTGCCTGCAATAAAGAGTCAGCCAACAAGAGTCCTCCTTGTTAGCTTCATGCGTGAAGAGAGGTCGGCGGACGGTCAGACATAGATGGTTTAAACCCTCGCCAAGAGCTCTTTCTCTCCCTCTAAGATAAAGAATGGGTGTCTGTTGCTAGAATATAGTTCCTTGTAAGGGATTGACTAGTCAGTGGATGTCCGGTAAGAGCATAATGTCATCATGCAGCTGTATGTCAGAAGATGTAAGTCGTATAAGCCATATTTTCCATTACATCACGCTGCCTGAATGCAAGTTATTGATTGGTTTGTCAGGATCAATAGTAAGCACTGTACAAGTTATCAGCAAGAACAGATGCACTGTATGAAAGGTTTCTGACCCTGGTTAGGCTTTTAAGGTAAAAGTAAAAGAAAGTACTGAGCATAAAATGACAGAATAGAAGCATAATAAAATAGAAATATAATGATGAAGAGTTTAGAGTCGTTCCATATCTGTCATATCGATCAATAAAAGGGGGCAATGTTTAAAATGTTTGTTTACAGGTCTGATTCTGCTTCATCTCTGTTTGTCAGCCAATCAGAATCAAGGAGCAAGGGTTTCTTTCTAGACCGACGATCAACAATCATACAGGAGAAATCCATCGGGGGAGAGAGAGAGACCAATTTCTCCATCCACAGTAGGAGATATACCAGAATGCAATGCAGTAGCCAAGATAGACCAGAATGCAATGCAAGACGTGTTGTCTTGCGGGGGCGATCATAGACGCGCCCCAATGTTGAAGAACATTGCTAGTTGGCTAGCAGCTATATTTCCATGCCCATACGCCCACCATTGAAAATCCTGACTGGAGAACAGATGCCTGATCAGCGTGTGAGCCTATCTGCGTCTCTCTCTCTCTCCTGCCACGGCTTTATTTGATGCTTGACGCCCTTCAGGCTCTCTGGCTAACCTCCTGATCTGCCCAGGCCTTACTGTGACACTCTTAGGGTCAGATGAGACGGCCAGGTACATGAGCAGCATCCTTGAAGTCAACACTCAAGCAATTATACCTCCGCCGGTGCTCCCTCTCGGCCTTCATGACGCAGGCTGATTTGATTTGAGCTCTTACAGAGGCACTATACTTAAAAGACGTGGAGGATATCGAAGTGTGCGTGGTGCAATTCAAGACTCTTATGCAACAAACAGAGCAGACCTTGATGTGTTAGTCACCACCTGTTAGTGTACCAGGCTCTTTGATACGAACCCACTTGTGCATTGTGTTTTGATTGGGTCAGTCTGAATACTGATCGGCTGTTGAAAGGTACGCTGTGATAAACAGAAGGTCTTCATGAGACCCATTGTGATGTCACAATGAGGGTATCGGCTACATGCCCACAGAACTACAAGCAATGTTGCAGGACTGGTCTGCTGCATTCAGTCCTTGAAACAACAGGTCCATTGCTCGATGGTAAACATTTTGAAGTGCACATGTAAGGGGGTGTGGTTCATACGTCAAGGGCCAGATGCAGAGAAGTGGAAGTTGAAGTAATGGTTTGAGAAATTGGAGAAAAAATAAAAAGTCTGTAATTTGGAGGCCTTAGATCAACGTGACAAAAGGCAAAAGGAAAATGTTGTTGAGCCCTGGACCCTGGAGGAGGAGGGAGATCCCTCTCTCCTCCATCCCACCCCTCTCTCCTCCATCCCACCCCTCTCTCCTCCATCCCACCCCTCTCTTCATACGGAAATGTCATATATGACATATATGCCCCTATATCAGCGAGCAATATTGCCATATATGTTACATATAAGGCGATTTATTATTACCACATACATACATCCTCTGGATGTATGACGATATAGGTTTTAACATATATGAAATATCCATAGTAAAATTTGTATATGTACATATATAAAAAATTTGTATGGTATGAATTTGTATATGGTATTATATGTTGCAACCAGGGTTTAATTTATATATTTATATATGGTTATTAAAACAACAGATGCCTCTCCTCGTTAGAGTATTCCCACCTGTGTATGGGCTAGACATATATGTACATGCTATGTATTTTATACAAATACATATATGTTATATGAATAAATAATTATATGCATGACATATATGTCACAAAATGCATTATACATACATAACCGTATATATTTGTATGGGCTAGACATATATGTCATATATGAAATTGTTCCAATTTCTAATAGGTTTCATAGTTTGTACATACATGTACATATATGTTTTTCCTTCATATGTACATATTTCATATGATTACTATATGTACAAATATTACATTTCCGTATGGGTCTCCCCGTCACACCCCTTCACACCCTCTCTCCCCCGTCACACCCCTCCTTCCTCCGTCACACCTCTCTCTCCTCCCGTCACACCTCTCTCTCCCCCGTCGCACCTCTCTCTCCCACGTCACACCCTCTCTCTCCCCCGTCACACCTCTCTCTCCTCCATCACACCTCTCTCTCCCACGTCACACCTCTCTCTCCCCCATCACACCCCTCCCTCCCACAACCTCCTCTGCCTTGGGGGTTCAGTTGTGGTTTTACCAGCCAAGTCCAAACAACTGTCTAGGGGCACTAGGACCCTGCTGCACTAGGCAGGCACCCATTTTATCAGCCTAAATCACAATGTGGGGCTTCAACTGAGACGAACGCCCCTCCCCTCCCCTCCCCTCCCCTCCCCTCCCCACTACCTTCACCCTGTAGATTCAAATCAAAACTTTGTGAACTTTGTGAGTCTCCCAAACAGCAGTGAGACTCTGAACTCACCAGATTAGATCTTCTCTCGTCTCTTTGGTATCTTTGATCTGAAGCATCACAGACCGGCCGGGTTGGTGAACATGAGCTGCTGTGTGCAGTTCACTGACCTCACCTTACAGGATTTCTGGGCGTTGAAGTTCAAACAGTTTTGAAACAGTTTCCTCTCACTGCCATTGAGAGCTGCTAACATGCTAGTTGTTGTGTTAGTTGCCTAGTGCAGCTTTAACTAACTTTAGCTTTAAGTTTAAGTTACAGAAATTAATAGTGTGATTCATAGAGAAAGTATGATTCATTTTGACTATCTGGACTACATGACTTGTCATGGGTCTTTCTCATGTGTAAAGTATCGGCACATCATTTGAGTCAAAAGTGCGTCATAGCCCAGATTCTTTCTGCGTCTTTCCCCTCCTGCGCTGAAGATGCTTGACTGAAATATTTAAGATAACAATATTTGACAAGGCCGTCCAGAGACCTGGACCTGGACTGATCCATGCTCACCCTGGCACCGCTGCCATGCCGTACTGTTGAAGATTGCCCCTCAGTACAATCTGTACTTTACACTGATCCTCTCTCCTCTCCCCCTCTGACGTTGTGGGACAAATGTTGACACTTTGGCCGTACGGGACGGCGATGCCGACGGGAGAAGATCTGATAAAGCCTGGGACGCCACGATCTTCTGGGGGAAATGTCTTTCTCCCAGTGAAGATAGAGCTGTTGGCGTCAGGCCAGCAGCTCTGCCTGGCAGGCATGTGTCTCCCCCCAGATAAGGGATAATTACAATTCAATCAGCAGAGGCTCGGATTACAATTATAAAGATTTATTAACAACATGAGAGAATGTGCGTGTGCGTAGCTTTGGTAGACTCCAAGAGGTATCCAGCGATAGGCTGGAGCTCCGTGGGGGCAGGTAGGAGACAGAACACCCAAGGCTGAAGATCTAACCCTTCTGGATATCTGATGGAGTTGTGATGCTGGCGGCGGCGGCGGGGGAGGAGGTGGTGCGTCAGTCTGATGAAGCAGGAAGTAGGGGGTACAAACAGAGGGAAATGGTTAAGTGATTGGTTCCTGGAGAGGGAGGAAGGGGAGGAGAAAGCAGCGTGGGCTCGGGTGGTTGGATGATGCGGTGCTGGGGGCGTGCTTGGCTCCAGCTGACAGGATGATGGATGAAGGAGGAGGTAGCATTCCTGGTTGATGTTCATTAATGACAAAAACACATGTGATGGAGCCAGCAGTGTTTCTCATGAGCACCTCGGTATGTATTATGTAAGGAGTCGAGCACACAGTGTTGCTGATTAGGAGGAGGGAAGTGTCCCTGACTCCTTACACTGTCTCTCTCACACACACACACACACACACAGGATAGGCAGGATGTTCTCTTTCGTAACTCTGTGTATGCATTTACAGGATACACAGGATTATTGCTGGTACTGAAGGGCGAGCACGTCAGAGAGAGAGAGAGGACTGGACCCTGTGGTTGTGGTTCATCTCTCCGGGGGAGGAGGTCGGACTGACTGCAAATCAAACACAGATTAGTACTATAAGAATATCGCCCAGCATCTAATTGGCCGTGTATTTATTTCCCAAGCAGTAAAAACTTTATTACGTACTTTAATAGGATATAAACAGTCGTCAATATCAGAACTATGCACCAGGGAAGATTCACTTCTCCACGTTGTGACCCTGCAGCCCAGCGTCGGGGGCCTCAACACACAAACTCCAAACTTGGGATGAGCCACTGTTTTCATGCTGGAGCTCCTGAATCATCCACTAGAGGCTGTGTGACGGCTAGTTTGTTATGAGGCTGTAAAGTGTGTGTGTGTGTGTGTGTGTGTGTGTGTGAGAGTGTGTGTGTGTGTGTGTGTGTGTGTGTGTGCGCGTGTGTGTGTGTGTGTGTGTGTTATACATCAGGATAAAAGAGATCCTGTATTCTATATTATAGTTGGATCAAGTTGATTAAGTCTTCAGGAGCAGATTAGCCCTGTTGACTTCAGACACTTTAACCTGTGAGAGGGTTGACTGCGTTCATCAGCACCACCCTGCTTCACACAGTTCAGTTTTCTTGCTCAAGGGCACGTCAGCAGAGGCTGCTGAGGGAGGAAAACACTTTTAATGTCCAGCTGCTGGGACTGTGACAGTATGTTTAAATAAAAGGTTCCTGGTTTCATTCTTCTGCCTACAGGCTCGGCTCGGTTCTTTAACGTTCAAGGATGCATTTGTGTTTTCTCTGTAATTCAGACTGGAATTGCGCAATCATGTGATTTGTAACCCAGGTATCAATATGATCCTTTCATGTCTGTTATGTCAGATTGATTTCTCTCCTGTTCAACCATAACAGCTGTTATGTGCCACACAGCAGGATGCTAGGTCTCTTGCATGTCTCTACTGTAGGTCTTGGTAGTGAACCATGCAGGCTGCAGAGCTCAACGTTGTCTCAGCTCAACGACAGTGACAGAGCAGAGTTACAGGTTTAGGTTTCTGGGGACATTTATGTGTGGAAATATTGGCCCTAGTGTGAGAATGAGCAGAATGAGGCTGTCATGCTTATTGTGCAGCAGCTACAGGAGGTCTGAAGACAAGCATCTTCTGAATGGAAGATACCTGAGAGGTGGAGGAATGAGAACAGGTGCAACAGGAGGTTCAGCTTATTTTCATTTATTATTTTCTAGGTGTCATTTTTTTCCCTTTCTTAGCAAAAATCGACTTTGACAATAAATACACAGTCACAATAAAAAATTGTTCAGATTGCAACAACATTCAAGTTCAATTACCAGTTATAAAATCTATAACAAAATGTAAACAACTTGTTATTTTTCCAAGAGTCTCTTTTCTCTCGCCTGTTTAATCGGCATGACGTCAACACAACACATTTTATGCTTTGATGTGCGCGTGCCACAGGTTTCGAAGCCACGTCACACATTAGGCTCTGATTGACAGAACAAGCAACATTCTCAAATGTCTCGTGATCAGAGTCTCGCGGTTTCGCTTGCGCTGCACTTCCAGCGTCCAGTGTCCCGCGTAAAACGGCGCTGCGCCAGAGCGCGCGGCCACCACCGGCGTCTCCACATGTCCGGTGGCCCTCAGGTTGAGCGCAGCCGGCCGCTCCAGAAGCCCCAGGATGCTTCTGCTGTCAAAGTTTAGTGTCAGGCTCGAACCCGTCAGTCCGTTTAGCTGATGACGCATCTCTCCTTGTCCTTGCCCTGGCCGCCTCCCACCGCTTTCTCCTTAATGTACATCAAGTCGCTGTGGACGCTCGGGCGCCGCGCGAACGGGGCCACGATCCCGTAGGCGTCCCCCACGTCCTTCAGCTTCTTGCTTTTCATGGACTTCCTGTGCAGCATGTCGCAGTACTGCACGGAGACCTTCCGGTGGAGGTCGGGGCTCATCTCGTGAGGTAGCTTGGCCAAGGTAAACAGAGTCTGAAACATCTTATCCACGTTCTCGTTGCGCTTGGCGGAGATCTCAAAGTACGCGCAGTTTTCGTCCCCGGCCACCAGCTGCTCGATCTCCTCCTGCTGCACCTCCCGGTAAAACTCCCGGTCGCCCTTGTTCCCGCAGATGACCAGCGGCACGTCGATGTTCTCTTTGGTCTTGTTTTTCAGGCACGACTTGGTCTCGAAGATCTGGCGCTTGAGCCGCTGCACCTCCTGGAAGGAGTCTCGGTTGTCCAAGCTGAAGACGAGGATGAACACGTCGCCTGAGGGGGGAGAAGAAGGAAACGTCTGGTTAGTCGTTTTATTTTCAGCGCATGCAACATGTACAAGAAGCAAGCAGCACGAGCGCAATAACACACAGCTAGGGCGCGTTCAGCCGCAGGGGCGCGCGCAGCATTTTAACTCGTGCAGATCAACATTGTGGAGCGGGTATCTACCTGTCAGGATGGAGAGCCTCCTCATGGCGGGGAACGGGTGGTTTCCCGACGTATCCAGTATGTCCAGCTGGTACATGTCCCCCTTGATGCTGTACAGTTTCCTGTGAAAGTCCTCGATGGTCGGCGTGTACTGCTCGTCGAAGCGCCCGTTCAGGAAGCGGGACACGATGGCCGTTTTCCCAACTTTGGTGGATCCCAAAATCACCATCCGGTAGCAGTTCTTCGCCGGGATATCGAAGTCGTTATCTGTGGGCAACATTTTCTTAATCATGGTCGGAGAGGTGTTGTGCAGCCGTGTGCGTAAAAAGCGGGGGAATGCGCTGCGTAAATCTCTCTCGGCTGCTCTGTGGTGCGTTTCTGTCTGGATCCCGGACTCCAGTCGGTATTTAAGCCCCACAGCCGACCCCTCCTCCTGGCCACGTCACGGCTCGGTGGCCGCTCGGTGCTCCGTGGAGCGGAGGAGGAGGGGAGGGGAGGAGGAGGAGAAGGAGGAGGGGAGGGGGGGGAGACGTACCAAACCCTCCGCTGGTGCGTCAGTCAGTCAGTTCCCATGAACATCGGTCGGTGCTGAGGGAACCGGCAGCTTTTCCGAGTAATAATAAATTGACTACTAATATTGAATGTGATTATTAAAGAGCGATCTGCAGCCTGGGCTCGTGCGTAATGGTCGGGTTGCACCTAATATGAAACGGTTACCAAGTTAGTTATTGACGCTCCTTCCGTCCAGCTCGGGACCTTGTTTGGGATCTCGGTGAACCTTGGACACTTCTAGTAATGTCAAACCTCAAGAACGGATATGAGGGATTACAAACACGTCTCGAGATAATATTTCTCTTGGCTTCACCCCCGTCAACCCTCCACTATGTGGTTTTTCAGGTTGAAATATGTAATAGTGCACGAGCTGCCAGCGTGTTCCCCGTGTTGTTTAAATGATGGTGGAGCTGCTGCACGCGTCACTGCACCACAGTAACGGGTCCGCTGTTACAGGACTAAATCACTTCCAACCATTCATTGAACTGGCCACTCATTCATTCACCCTCGTTCATGTCACCAGGTAGCAGAAGCCCGTCAGTCAGTAGGTGAGGGTTTGGCTGCAGTTACCGAGATGACCAAAAGGGGGCAGTCACGGCACAATCTGAAGCAGAGACGTAATGACTTACCCTGGGAGAAAAACTCACTGTGGAGTGGATTTGAGTGTGTGTGTGTGTGAGAAAGGAAGAACAGGTTGTGTGTGTGTGTGTGTGTGTGTGTGTGTGTCTGTCTGTTAGCTAGTTTAGTTTATTGGCCTCAAGAGGAAATTCGTTTTCACAGCCAGCGCAGGAAAAACAACAACACAGACACAGAAAACACAAAACAGTCCATCAGCAGGAACAGAGGGACAGGACCAACAAAGAGACAGGATCAATAATGTCAGCACAGTGAGTCCAGAGGGGGGTGTGTGTGTGTGTGTGTGTGTGTGTGTGTGTGTGTGTGTGTGTGTGTGTGTGTGTGTGTGTGTGTGTGTGTGTGTGTGTGTGTGTGTGTGTGTGTGTGTGTGTGTGTGTGTGTGTGTGTGGTGGATTGGAGCAGTTTCTTCAAAGCCTGGAGTGTTTGCGGCTTTAGGTGCGTTTGGCCCGGTGAGTTACTAGTGCTACTAGAGTTACTAGAGTTACTAGTGCTACTAGAGTTACTAGAGTTACTAGAGTTACTAGAGTTACTAGTGCTACTAGAGTTACTAGAGTTACTAGAGTTACTAGAGTTACTAGTGCTACTAGAGTTACTAGAGTTACTAGAGCTACTAGAGTTACTAGTGCTACTAGAGTTACTAGAGTTACTAGTGCTACTAGAGTTACTAGAGTTACTAGAGTTACTAGTGCTACTAGAGTTACTAGAGTTACTAGAGTTACTAGAGCTACTAGAGTTACTAGTGCTACTAGAGTTACTAGAGTTACTAGTGCTACTAGAGTTACTAGAGTTACTAGAGTTACTAGAGTTACTAGTGCTACTAGAGTTACTAGAGTTACTAGAGCTACTAGAGTTACTAGAGCTACTAGAGTTACTAGTGCTACTAGAGTTACTAGAGTTACTAGAGCTACTAGAGTTACTAGAGCTACTAGAGTTACTAGAGTTACTAGTGCTACTAGAGTTACTAGAGTTACTAGTGCTACTAGAGTTACTAGAGTTACTAGTGCTACTAGAGTTACTAGAGTTACTAGAGTTACTAGAGCTACTAGAGTTACTAGTGCTACTAGAGTTACTAGAGTTACTAGAGTTACTAGAGTTACTAGTGCTACTAGAGTTACTAGAGTTACTAGAGTTACTAGAGTTACTAGTGCTACTAGAGTTACTAGAGTTACTAGAGCTACTAGAGTTACTAGTGCTACTAGAGTTACTAGAGTTACTAGAGTTACTAGTGCTACTAGAGTTACTAGAGTTACTAGAGTTACTAGAGCTACTAGAGTTACTAGTGCTACTAGAGTTACTAGAGTTACTAGTGCTACTAGAGTTACTAGAGTTACTAGAGTTACTAGAGTTACTAGTGCTACTAGAGTTACTAGAGTTACTAGAGCTACTAGAGCTACTAGAGTTACTAGAGTTACTAGAGCTACTAGAGTTACTAGTGCTACTAGAGTTACTAGAGTTACTAGAGCTACTAGAGTTACTAGAGCTACTAGAGTTACTAGAGTTACTAGTGCTACTAGAGTTACTAGAGTTACTAGAGTTACTAGAGCTACTAGAGTTACTAGTGCTACTAGAGTTACTAGAGTTACTAGAGTTACTAGAGTTACTAGTGCTACTAGAGTTACTAGAGTTACTAGAGTTACTAGAGTTACTAGTGCTACTAGAGTTACTAGAGTTACTAGAGCTACTAGAGTTACTAGTGCTACTAGAGTTACTAGAGTTACTAGTGCTACTAGAGTTACTAGTGCTACTAGAGTTACTAGAGTTACTAGAGTTACTAGAGTTACTAGTGCTACTAGAGTTACTAGAGTTACTAGAGCTACTAGAGCTACTAGAGTTACTAGAGTTACTAGAGCTACTAGAGTTACTAGTGCTACTAGAGTTACTAGAGTTACTAGAGCTACTAGAGCTACTAGAGCTACTAGAGCTACTAGAG
>JAXDDW010000130.1:270000-347500 GCA_034670385.1 Hoplostethus mediterraneus | reverse complement strand
GGTTTGAGTGTTCAAGTTGCACGTGCCTCGGGATGCACTTTTGTACCACGTGTCCGTGCGCTCGGACTAGTACCGGAAAGATGCGACTGTTCGCTGGTCACACCGATTAGAAAACGTTGGA
The DNA here is from genome assembly GCA_034670385.1 of Hoplostethus mediterraneus. Classification (NCBI taxonomy): domain Eukaryota; kingdom Metazoa; phylum Chordata; class Actinopteri; order Trachichthyiformes; family Trachichthyidae; genus Hoplostethus; species Hoplostethus mediterraneus. The sequence continues at coordinate 347,379 of JAXDDW010000130.1, read as the reverse complement.
GTTTGCATGTGAGAGAAAAGAAAAATCACCAGAATTGTGACGCCTTCAGCTGCAATGTGAACATAGCCTTGGGGGGGGGGGGGGGGGGGGATTAACAATCAAGGTAGTCAGGAAGTCCGTCAGTGCGCGCGGCAGAGCGTGAGTCCTCGGCTGAGCGGGAGCTGGCGGCGGCGGCGGGGGATCACTTGTGTTTGCAGCGCTGACTCCTCTCCCGATAGATCTGCTCGGTGAATGGTCTGCAAATACAGCACAGCAAACATATCACGGGACAATAAATCAGAGGCAGGGACACCGTACCACCCCGTGCCAGTTACCCTGTGTGTGTGTGTGTGTGTGTGTGTGTGTGAGGGAGCGTGAGAACATGTGTGTGTGTGTGTGTGGCGAGGGTTGCTGAGGAGAGTCAGGGTGCCTGTAAGGGACACGGCGTATCTACATGCATCCTCTCCATTGCTGCACACATGGATGCACACCCCCATTCTGCACCACCGACCACTGATCTGCTGCATGTCCTGTTCAGACCGACGGCGGCACCACAGACCGCTGGTTGGGACGGTCGGGATGGTCGGGATGGTCAGGATGGTCGGGACCCCCCGGGGGGGCGGGGGATCGTTCTAGGGGCGTCGCCAGATGAAAACACTAATATCTCTAATGAGTCTAATATCTATTTTAATATTTGTGGTGAACGTCTTTCTCTTGTGAAATACTTGCAGCCTCCATGCGTTTTCCAATAATTCATTCATTAAAATTAAAACCATCATTCACTATTTCACTTCTGTATTTTCACTATTTCACTATTCTGTATGTTTACGCTTCATGATTCATGTTTACTCTTCGTTTTCAGCCTGAGAGGCTTCAGCTCTGTAAACTAGCAGGAGTGGGATACTCTATAGAAGTGAAAATCAACCTCAATGTACCTTTTCCCATTCTCTGTGTGGTTCCTGAACCTATCACCCTGCCGGTACACGGTGCCTGTACCTGCTCCATGCCTGAACCTCCCCCGGCCCGGTGTGCGGTACGATCCGCGGCACGGCGCTGGAAACACCCGCCCTCTCATTCACAGTGTGTGTGTGTTAATGTGTTTGTAATGTGACATTTTCACAAAGCCTCTAACATTTGTCTCACATCTGCCTCACTTTTCCCATTTCCCATTTTGGGGGAAATGACAGAGCTGAGCGACGTGGCTCAATCTCAATTTCCGGCTGCCGGAGCAAACGAGGTGGGAGGGAAGATTGGCGAGGTGATGAAAAGCAAGTGAACAACCTTGAGGGGCTCGACGGGGAAGAGAGGAAGAGGAAGAGACTCATCAGACGTAATAAGCTGACAGGGAAATAGAATAGTAAACACCAAATTTAAAGCTGCTGGTCGTTCTGGGGTGTATGTATGTGATCAATGTAGGTCAGTCCTGTTGTGAAATAAACAGGCCGCCACTTTCCAACATCCATCTCGCTGCTCCTGCCTGGGTTAACATGCTGCATGCTGCGTTAGTATCACAACAACATAAAGCTCCTGACTGTCTCGTCTCTCTCCAGGGGTGCAAACTGGTGATCGCCCAAAAAGGTGGCAACATTTTTTTTTGCCTGAAAACGAAGACAATGATCCCTTCCCATGATGCATGCTACATTGTTCTATACGAGCTCTGTTCAAGTGACACATAAAAGCCCGTCAGTAATATTCAGACAAATATGTATCTATATAAGCTGGACAGCCAACGCCATCATCAATCAGGGTGTTTTATTTTGAAATTTGTTTTATTTTGAAAATTGACCGGATGCTCGTGGAAAAAAATGGGCATCGAAAGGAGACTGGCTGATCCTCGCGGTCTGAACTCGGTGTGAAGCAGCTTCAGAAGTATGATGAGGCTGTAGTATGATGATTCATCCGTCTTGGATGAGACGTTGAGACGTTGAGACAAATTTAAGCGGGGCTTTTATTTTTTCTACTATTTCAGTATTTTAACCCTTTTTACATGAAGCGCTCATAGCTGAGGTGATAACCAGCGCCGTGACACCGGTTAGTCGGGACCGCCATCATTTGGTTTTATGAAGACAGATACCCTGACTATGTTGAACTAGATGAGAGGGTGTCTCACACACACACACACACACACACACACACTATGGGCTTGATGAGTAAGTGTATGTAGCAGAGGACTTGCAGCTGCTGCCATCTCAATGTGTTCGTCTGGGTGTCTGTGCAGACAGATGCCCAGAAGTAGGTCACTCATTATTGTTTTTTGGGTCTTTATCTTGTAATGGTTGAGGAGGAGGAGGAGGAGGAGAAAGCGAGGGAGGAAGGCCCGGCTGCCGCTAGCAACTTATAGGTTTTGATCCAGCCAGCAAAGAAACAACCTCAGTCTCCTCTCAGCTGCCCTCGTCTCACCTCAGCTGCTCTCGTCTCACTCCCTCTCCACGTTTTCCAGAGGTAATCTTCTCACAAATAAACAAGGAGAGGGAGGAAGGGGAGGGAGGGAGGAGGAAAAGAGGGAGAGATGGGAGAGGAAGAGGAAGAGGAGTCCATGAAATCTGCCTCGGTCTCCTCAGTTGTCTCCACAGAAATAAGATGGCTTCAACTCAGGCAACCCGGTCGGTAAGCACCCAGAGGAGTCAGAGAGCTGAGTGAACCAACAACAACCAGAGGCAGAAACAATCTCATTGGTTAAATTAAACCTGAGTGGGCGGAGCCAAAGAACCACCGTTTTCGAGATACTGATGTGGAAGTTTTCAGGCTAACATCAGACTAAAGCCCAGTGGAAAAGGCCAGGGGTAAGAGAGGAGCTAGCTAATATTATGAAGCCTAGCGCTCTGCTGCTACGTTAGCTAGTTAGCCTAGCTGACCTTCCAGGGTGAAACTAGCCATGCTAGCCTATAGCTATCTAGGTGAGCTGGTTAGCTAGCCTGCTGACGTTCCAAGATCATGAACGTTGTCATGAATTAACAAAACATTGCTACTTATATTTGTCGTGTATTTTGATTATTTGTTGACCTTCAAGTTTGCCAGTTAGATAACATGCACTAAAAACAAAATGCACAAAAAAATGGTTCTTTGGCTCCACCCACTGAGGTGTAATCAACCAATGAGATTATTTCTGCCTCTGAGGAATGGTTGCACATACTTAGTTGAGATTTGCTGTCACCACTGGGAAAGCATTACTGTAGCGGTGGTGTGAGATCATAACTGTAGTGTAGTGAAGGATGGGAGGACGAGGGTATGTATGGGTGTGTCTGGAGGGGGGAGGGCGGGGGGGAGACGCTTACCCCTCGAATCCGATGGCCACCTTGTAAGAGACGGCCACTACTGCAGTCAGGACCAGACCGACAGGACTGGCACCCCTGGAGGAGGGGGAGAGAGAGAGAGAGAGAGAGAGAGAGAGAGAGAGCATGTGAACGGATGACCAATCAGCAGCTCTGTCTCCATCCAACCGTCAAACAACTTTTACACAAAACGTTTGAGAATAAAGCGCTTCGGTTCGATGCGTTTCAATCGGCTGCCAACGTAAAAAAAACAACAACACCCATGAGAAAAATGGAGATTTGTATCAAGTATTCTTTCTTCTTTAATGTCAGCCAGACTTCCTGCTTTCATCTTCGCATTAGTCATTCATTGCCACTATGCGGGGATCAAACCCACGACCCTGAGAGTCTCCTGCTCTACTGACTGATTCAATATCTCAATGCACCAACTACCATGACGAGCACCTGATACAGACGGGGGAGGAGTACCAAGACATGTCACCACGTCTGAAGATGCTGCACAATGAAATGAAACCAGTCGTGCGTTTCCATCACAAGTTATCGCAGCATTGCTTCATTGACAAGAAACGTTTCCTCTTCAAAACGTTTTCATCACATCTTTACGTTTCCATTCAACAGTTTGATATCATACCATCTACTGAGATCTCTGTGATATATATGTGGGGGTCATGGAGGACAGAGCAGATCAGGAGGAAGATTTTTAACTTACTTTACCTTCATTTAACCGGTTAGTCCCACTGAGATACATCTGCAAAAATACAAAAGCCCATAAGAGGTGACAGCAGGGACCAGGTCAACACGCTCCTCGACATGAAGTACCACGGTGAATACGTTTGATTTGATCTTGATATTTGGGTCATGATGCGGTGAGGTCAGTAGCGCGCCTTTTATTTGGAGATGCTTGGTTTCTGGCGGGGAGGTGGGGTTGCCCTCCACTACATCCCCGTAGTGAAACAATACAACACACCCACACACGCTACACAATACATTGCCCTACATAGTCCAGAGCAGAAAATGGCCGTGACACTATTATGTCTATTATATCCATTTTGTCAATCCCACTTTGGCCCGGCAACAGGATGAACGACAGCAACACTTACAGGGGTGACAATCTGACTGAACGACCAGAGTGGACATCAGCACACATGGTGGCAAGTGTGATTACTTTCCCACTGCTGCTGATCTGCTTCCATTCAGCCACAGGAGCATTAGTGAGGTCGGTGCTGACGGAACTGAAAAACGCCTGCACCATTATCCCATTGTATATACTATATATAGCACGGTGCCAAAGTCTCAGGCACCTCTCAGACGTTTAATCTAAATTTGGTCTCAGATGTTTTGTGTTTTATATTACTGCTCTTTATAGTATTTTTCTTGATATTTAGAAACTTTTCATTTCATTATTTTTGGAAGCATCTTCACTGTACGGACTGTTTTTCCATGCGCCCAGACAGACGTGGCTAATTGGGAGAAACGGGAAGATTCCCGGTGGGCCGGGCGGGTTGTTGGCCGGTGACAGGGTCGGTAAACACAATGATTTTAGGTCCTTTACAAAACTCTGACGACTACTGCGAGGATGTTTATGACTTTTATTTATCAACTACTAGCTCCGCTTGGACACACTCCTGAACCCTGTGTGACCCCTAAACTCTGAAGCGTGATGATGGTGATGATGAGCCAGGTATGCTAGCTCAGGCTACAGTGCCAAGATGTCGGGCATGCAAAACAAAATATAACGGTTATAATATATATAATATATATAATATAACAGTTCAAGTTTAGTGTCAAGGCATTATGGCATATAACCTATACGATATACCAAGCGCCACGGTGAGCCCATAACTCCAGAGTGGGCAGGTAGGATTGCTCAATGATAAAGACGATCAGAAGACTTTTGTTTTGAAGGGACGGAGGACCTGTGCTGAAAATTATAACAATTTAATGTTTTAGATTTGATTTAGTGTCAGTGCCAGGACTGTGGATAACAAGGTTGTGGAGAATAGCGCACTATAGCGGACGTACATAGAAAAGCTATAATTCCATTTCTCCAGTATAATAAAGTGGGCTGGTCTGAGGCATCGAACCCCCGGGCTGAAAATTAGTCCCACGCCGGCCCTGCATGTGCCTAAGACTGTATTATACATACTTATGGACATGAAGTGCATATGAGCGCTGGACTAAGAGCCCTCCCATGTGGAGGCCAGGCAGCCGGAGCAGTCGTCTAGCTGCTCCAGGAAGCTCTCAGCTCAAATGACTGTAATTAAATACACAGCTGCAGAAATGGATCCCACTTGACGACATAGAAAAATATGCCAGAGAACAGCACAGAGACTGAACATCGCTTGGTGTGGTTCGTTAGGAGTGAGGAAGAAATCTAAACCAACAACAGGAAATGACCTCAAAACAGGAAGCAAACGGCAGTCTGGACTGATGCTCATATTCAGAGGTTTCTTCATCTTAAGAGCAGAGCCACTTACTGATGTATACTGCATACCTACGATACCATAGGTTATTCTATCCATCCATCATCTATCTCTGTCATGCAATCTTGATCTGCAGTCCCATAACACATTTCCTAGTTTTATTTAAAGGCAGCGAATCACTCCGTAGTGATTCTGCTGCAGGATGGGAAGGGAGAAGCGAGTATCCAGGTAGCGCCCCCTGCTGCAGCTCAGTGACATCTGTTGTCACGTCGGGATGGATTCGGGGCTTTTTTCCCCACGGCTTTAACTTTTGAAAGACGCGATACTCAGCCGTGAATGAGTCACTGAATGGAAAACGTTTTGGCGTCAAAACGGTCTCCGATACTCACACAGTGACACACATTCGCCAGTGGGAGCTACCCAGTGCAACCAGTCTCCCACTGCTGGACACTGAGCAGCTCTACTGGAGCTGCTGGGAGTGAAGTGCCTTGCTCAAGAGATTTGATCCCGATGACCCTGAAGTTAGTGAAGATGAAAAAAAAGGGATGTTGAAGAGATTCATGACAGAAATCGGTCGGTTTTTGAACTGTAATGTCTTGCAGAAGGAACAGCCGTCAGCTCAGTGAGTCTACATGGTGCCTGTGCAGGCCGGTACATGGCTCAGGCTGTGTGCTGTTGTTTGTCTGCATCCCAGTCTGCATGGCAGTGTGTGTCCATATGTGCTCTCTGTGTGAATCAGACTGCAGACGCCGACATGCTGACAGTCTGGGGATGACTAAGTATTTTGACAGGGGAAAAAAATACAAATCAATATTCATTCGACCAATCTCTCATAACTGCCCGAGCTCTTATTCTGAAGGCTTGGGGCCAAATTCATCTCTTGAATTGATTGAGAAATGCCTGCTGCTGTAGATCCAATTAATCTGTCGACAAACGGGCAAAAATGAACCCTAAGGTACCTCATGCAAAATATTCAACATCACAGAAGATGCTGCGTACTCAACAGACTGCAGGCGTCTCATGTTTTGCATTGACACGTACAGACAGGATGCAATCTGAAGTCCAAATGATGAGGAGTGTTGTTAAAACTGGCCTGCAGGCAGCCGTTATGTGGTCCACAGCAATATGTAGGTCAGGGGCTTGTCTCTGTGGTGAATTGGCTGAAATGGCTCGCATAGGTATTGTAATGAATAACTCAAATGAAAACATTCTATTCTGCTTAAGTTGTAGTTTATAACCTGACGAGCACACACACACACACACACACACACACACCGCACCGTATTCATTTACAGTGTTGCGTAATTGAAAAGCTCTGGTTCACTAACGCTGCGGATGTGGATGTGACCTGTGACTCGAGTGGAAAGGGAATATACAGTTATGATGTCTTACTGTGGTAAATATGAGACTCAACTGCAACGTGAAGGCGGCGGCCAACGTTCAGCGTCAACCAAACATACACAGCAGCTAAAAGTCACATTAAAAAAAGCTTTGGAAACAGTTTTGAACTGATGTAAAGATATTTGCTGACTTCTTCTCAACTGTCTTTTTGGTGCTACAGAGGCTTTGCAGTTGCATCACAAATCTCCTAGCAACCACGTCTGGAGCCATCATGGAGGTCAAATAAAAACAACCAGGCTAGAAAGAAAGAGATGCCTGAAACAGATTGTGGCTGTAGGTCCATTCAGTAACGTTCTCAGTAACAGTGAATAGTTTCATATGCTAGATTTGTTTCCAAATACAGAGTCAACTCAGTTAACCTCAACAAAGCGGAACTATTTTTGGCATTGTTAGCTAGCTAACTAGCCAGCAGGCTAGCTTAGCAAAGCAACGATTGGCCACGGCTAACGCTAGCTTCTATTAGATACGTTCGCTAGGGTGAAAATCAAATGTGTTGTTATCTGAAAACAAAATCAATCAGATGTATCAGTGATAAAATGATCAGATCCCAAACAAAAATAGAGAAGAAACTAACCACTATTGAATTCTGTTGAGAATCGGTTGAACAAAACTCGATCAGAGCTGAGGACCTCCAAGATTTACAAAGCAACAACATGGAGTGTTGCGGCGAGCGGCAGGCTGGCTGTTACATGAATCCATGTAAACCAGGTTTTTAGAGAAATTTAATCATTATACGTGATCATTATAGCAAAGATATTGCCTTAAGCTGATTCCTCCCAGTAATCGGGGTACTAGTGTGCATGTAAACGTACATCACCAACACTGATGTAGAACAACCAAAACCTAAAAAATGGTGAGAAAACAAGTGGGGAAGCAAAAACCACAAGACATTAATAGACATGAATACAAATTATAGTCTGAAAATGCCATCAGGTCACGTCCAACCATGTGGTTGGACGTGATTGGACGTGTCCTTTTTGTTCATACGAACCTGCCGAAGGAAACCAGTCTCCCAGTACAGTGATGCTCCGAGCCGACCTGGACTCGTCTGTACTGTACCGACTCCACTAATTGACACGTGTGACTCGGCCAGGAGACACGAGGTGTGTGGGCCGCCTCCACAGGTGAGTAGGTTCTCATCACTTCAAACTAAGTGCACTCAGTTCTTTGCGCTCATCTCCGTGCTCATTATAAGACGCTTTTTACAGACAGGGTCGCCTGGGTCGAAGCCATTTACCATTTTACCATTTGTGTGGAAAATGTATAAATAGATGAAGTGATGGTGGCCTAAAAAACCACCAGGAGACAGAGGCAGACCACGTTGGACCATGTTGGAGGAGAGTGGAATAAAGACTTTCAGTACCTAAACTGCACTACCATGAGCTAAAAATGTTATTCCTTCCTGGTCTGCTAATGTTGTTTATCAGCTCAGGTCTAAGCATCTCAGGTTTGCACTGCATGTGGGCTGAAAACCGTCTAATGCAGTGAACGCATGAGGCATGTTGGAAAATACATTTTGCCATATTTATGTAAAGTGGGTAAAATTCCCTGATGTGTCGTATGAGACCAAACATGGCATATTTCATTCTAACATGAAATCATATTTCTGTATCAATGATTGTTTCAGTTGCTATAATTATGAAATGCACTTTTATTACAGTTACACATTGTGTGGATGAACCTATGTAACGCATGCTGCAGGTGTAGGGCAACTACCTCCTGATCACCGAATCAAAGTAGTAGTTACTAGAGGGTCTTCAAGAGAGGGTCAAGGGAGAGACTGGTTGGTCTCTTGACACTGTGGGGGGTCACGGGCCCAAAGGTTTATCGGGTGAGATGGCAATGTCTGCTAAGGGTTATTAAGGTTGGATGCTTCTGATGGCAGTGGTCAGTGGATGGTCAACTCTCTTCACAGCAGGTGATCAACGAGGACGAAGGACTGGGGTGGCTCCACCATGACCTCTTGGAGTCCATATACACTATATGGCCAAGAGTCAGTGGACCCCCCTACTAGTTATTGAGTTCAGGTGTTCCTCAGGGTTTGGGCTTGGCCCCTTAGTTCCAGTGAATGTAATCTTAATGCTACAGGATACCAAGACATTTCAGCCAATTGGGCGCTTCCAACAAAGCGAGGGCCATAAAGACCTGGTTAGACCAGTTTGGTGTGGAGGAACTGGACTGGCCTGCCCAGAGCCCTGACCTCAACCCCAATGAACCTTTGGGAGGAATCAGAACGGTGATGGCGAGCCAGGCCTTCTCTCCAACATCACTGCTTCACCTCACTAATGCTCTTTTGGCTGAATGGGCACAAACTCCCACAGACACTCCAACAGCTTGTGGAAATCCTTCCAGAAGAGTGGGGGGGTCCAACTCCATATTAATGCCCATGGTTTTAGAATGGGATGTCCAGCAAGATCATATAGGTGATGGTCAGGTGTCCACTGACTTTTGGCCAGATAGTGTATGTGACTGATCATAAATAACTATCGTCCTCCGTTGGCATCAAAGAGACGAGGCTGAATTCCATCTGTGAGAACACGTCTTGTATTATTACAAAGCTTACTATGAGGCATCTAGGAGGCACAATGCTTCCTTGAATCACATCCAACTTCGTCTTATTAGGTTTGTTGACCTGCACAGAAGAGATCAATAGTAATAGGATTCATACTGCTCTCTAAAAGGTGGAGAGACTGGGAGGAATGATCAGGATCCTCGGACCGCTGAGTCGAGGTGACCATGACATACTTGGAGGGGAAAATGCTCCTCAGTGGCATTTTGACCGAAACACCCACCATACAAACACACACATATACAGTATAAACACACACACGGTCGAAGCTAAGTGATCTGTCTGTCTAGTACATCATTCCTTGTAACTTGATTTTTTTTCTCAACGGTTTCCCTTGGCAACAGAGCCGTGGGAGTTTAGCAGGCATGCAGTAAAAAAATTGACTACTAATGGAAACTTTCCTCACAAAATGCTTGACGGCAAAGAAAGGAGAGGAAAGCGCAGAGAAAGAGAATCTTTGTCCTTCATGTTTTCATGGCGACGGGTGGTGATGACTCTCCGCCTGATAATTGTGTTACAACTGTGTTGCCTCGGCAGTGAGAGGAAACTGGGTTAACTAAACAGCAGGTGTCCTCAGGTCAAGGGACCAGGAACTGTAATCAAACTTACCACCAGCAGTGTGTGGGTGAGATGAGTGTCTGCTTGGCTACGATTGAATAAGAAGACGCCCAATTGTCATTGAAGGGTTTCTGCCATGTTTCAAAGAAATGTTCCTGATTACTGAAATGAAAAGTAGATTAGTCAGACCAGCCTCTTCCTCTCTGGCGGTATTCAACGAGGTGAACCAAGGCTGACCGAGGTCAAAATCATCGTCCAACAAGACGATTGTGTGTAAGTAGTATGTTGTGTAAAACTACCTTGCAACAACATGCAAGTCAAACGGTCATGAACATGATGCTGTGGCGTCCCTGTGCCATGTTGTTGGAGATACATCTCTGAAGCCTGCAAGGGCTCTGTGAACGACCCCTTAAAGGGACACAATGTAATTGACAGCTTCTATTTACAATGCATTTTACTCTTGGACGTCATGCTTTCATTGTGAAGTTTGTCTTTTGTTTTTTGGCTATTCTTGCTATCTGCCGACTTTTATTTTGAAGGCTGCCAGGGCATCTTCTAAGGTATTTTCTTTGTTATGATTTCAGTTGTTTGTAACAGGTTTGTGTGCTTTTTGCCATAAATTAAGAACAATCGTGCTAAACTAAGCTAACGTTTGTGAAATAATGTTACCATGGTTACCATGCTATGTTTTGTTCATGGCCAAAGGTGGCTTAACTGTTTTTATTGTTTATTAGGAGTTCTTTCTGCTTTTTTGAGCTCTTACGCTGAATTTTATGAAGAATTAAAAACGTTATAAACTATCAGTCAAAGCTATCGTTCAGCTCAGACGAGTCCAGAGGGTTCAGGTCGGGAACACAACGGGCCAAACACTCTGATGCCCAGTGGTTTCCAGGCACACTCATAGTACTACACTTCACACGGGGAGGAAAACTGGATTAATGACATATATCTGAACTGACCCCACTAACACTCACACACACACTCACACACTCACACACACACACAATATAATTGACATAATTGTGAGGTAACAGACAGTTTCCATGGCCTTGAATGCAGAGTGCTGTGAGTCATGGTTGACAGAATGACCTCTGACCATCACCGGAGACCAAAACACACGTGAGGTGCTGAGGAACTGTGTGTGTGTGTGTGTGTGTGTGTGTGTGTGTGTGTGTGTGTGTTGTGAGTGCACACATCACCCTTCACTGGTTACTAGGTAAGTGTTAATGCGAGAGACCACCTGCTGTGTGTTATGGATTCACACTCTCAGAACAGCCCTGGAAGTGGCAGAAGAGATGGAGGCAAAGGCTAGATGGAGATGGTGGATGGAGAGAGAGAGCGAGAGAGAGAGAGAGAGAGAGAGAGGGAGAGAGAGAGAGGTAGAAAATGAGACGCCGACTGACTGGACTGGATAAAGCGTGAAGATGCAGGAAGAATGGAGGCTAACAGGAGCGCTGACCCCACCGAGCTCGCCTAGCAACTAAATCGGTCGCTGAGCGGTATGGACACAGTTGTCATGGAGACAAAATCGGTACAAAAGCTGGTTACTGGTCAGTTTCATGTGATAACGAGTCGTCGGGTGGCGGTTCATCACAGACACACTTTAAAATGAAGCTCAGCTGCAGACGATTTCATTGTGATTCGAGGTTCACGTTGTACTCTCGCACACACACACACACACACACACACACACACACACACACACACACTTTGACTTACACGAGCGCCAAGCCCAGGTAGTTGGCAGTGCTTCCCCAGTACATTGGATTTTCTACGACGTTGAAGGGAAAGCCCATCACCTTCTCATCCATCAGGATACCAAAGTAGTCACCTGGAAGAAAACACACACACACACACACACACACACACACACACACACACGGCCAGTTCAGTAATGTGACATGTGACCTAAAACTACAAATGTACCAAAGAGTTTTCACCAACGGACACGTTTGATATGTGAAACTGACTGCAGCTCTGTCTACTCCAACCCATACCATCCACACACACACCGGCGCCCCCTGGAGGTCACTTTGACATGAAACTTCAGCTTGTAGTGGTTAAAGAATTCAACAGCATTGAATTCAATCTGAAGTAGTAATCATAGTCCTAGTACAACTGAAGTGCTCTTTGGTGGCACTGTAACAATAAATGGTGAGTACAGGACAGGGAAAAAATTAAAGAAACCTTGGGAGGGGCTACTCAGAGTGGGCGGGGCTACTCAGAGAGGGAGGGGCTACTCAGAGAGGAGGAGGGGCTACTCAGAGGAAGGTGAACTGGGGCACTGCTCATTGTAAGTTGAGCCCTCCTGCGGTGACGTAACTCAACCATCTGACCTATTTTGGGACTTGAGTATAGCAGGACATGTACATTCAAACACGCCCCCCTGCGCCTCACACACACACACACACACACACACACACACACATTCACCTGTCCACCAGGAAGAACTGACCTGTTGAATAAGGCATGTGGTGCTGCTGGCCCTGTTTCCAGTCTGACTGAGTTATGAAACCGCTTCCATTGTGTTTTTGTGGTTTGGGCGCCAAACACAATATAGATGTTACATAAACAAATTTTTTTTAATAGAAAACCAACAGTAACCTCATTTTTGACTTTCAAAGTGCATTAGTGGTACATTTGTCGCCCATTCAAGGTTTCAAAACCAGTACCCACGTCACTCTATTGTTATTCTATTTTTCATTTTGGTTATGAGTGGGACTGTGGAGGAGAGTACTGAAGGGGAGTGGGTGGGGTGGAGGGGGGGGGGGGGTAGGACCCAAGGCAGGATTATGTGAATAGTCGCTTTTCTGTGGCAGGAACCTGAAACCTGTTGGGTACTTTTTGGAGCAGGAACCTTCTCAGCAGGAACCTTCTTAGTTCCCCAGAGGAGTTTCAGGTTCAAGTACCGGGGAGACGATGTGACGCGACAGTGCTTGCGACTCCACCCCCGATGGTTCCTGGTTCCCTCGCCTACAGGATCCCCCACGCTGCAGGACTCGTCCGGGGACCTGGGCAGACATGTCGTGGTCGCAGATATCGAACATGTTTGGTGTTATCGAAGATCAGACCGCCAATTAACCGGGGAGGTTCAGACTGAATTGGGAAGCCCTTCATCGGTCTCAAACAAAACTCCCGATCGGGATTTCCCCTCCGATCACCGGGATTGTCGTAACTCCCAGTTGCTCCATCCGTAGAGGGCTGTGGTTGTACTGGGAAGCTCCCAGAGGGGGGAGCAGGGTGTTTGGTGGAAAACGGCATTTGTGTTTTGGATTTTTAAATTTTAGCCAATAACTCCTGGACCCCATGGTTTCACTGATTCCTCTGACTCACCACAAATCCATTGCCCATACTGGTTTTCACTTCCGCCCTGATAGTTTTTCTACCATTTATAATTGAATGTAAAACCTATTTTTCTCCTGTCAAGTTGATTGAATCTCCATGAATTTCTGCACACAGCAAATTCAGATTTGATTAGATTAGATTACACAGACTTTGAAAAAAACGTTTGGCCAATAACTCCTGAACCCTTTGGCCTAGAAAATCTTTTCTTCATCAGATTCTTCTCTCAACATGAATCCAGAGCACACGCTGGGTTCATTTCCGTCGTGCACCCTGAATATTTGGACTTCCTAGATGACTGTCTGTTACCTTTGAAAGTGTTTGGATCATTATGCAGTTAAACATCCCAGAATGCAATCTGATCACCTACAATGCGTGTTATTAACAGGTATAAAGGAGTCATAGTGGTGGGGATAAAAGTACATATATTTACAGAAAACAATTCTCTGTGGAGCTGTTCACACTCTCTACACAGAACACACACATACACACACACACACACACACACACACACACACAGTTAGGGAGTGGATGACACATTAACACCCGTGTGATTCGATTGTGTTCGGATCTTTATTTCAACTCCTGTGCCATCAACTTGAATCAGCAGGTCACAGTGAGTCAAGGAGCTTAAAATAGACTTGGAGGGCATAACACAAATAAAAATAACACACACACACACACAGCTAGGAATTGAAGCTCATTCTACTGTTGCTCTGTGTAAGGGCCTCAGCTAAAGGTTATGTTATACAATGTGTGTGTACAATGTAAAAACTAACTAATCCATCAATGTTCAATTAATTAATAATGATTAATAACCTTTAATTCTGAGTTCATGATCTGTGACTTAAAATTATGACTTGAGAGAACATCTTTCCAAGGATTCACTAAACTGATCATGGAACAGTTTAGTGAGGATCATAGGTCTATTTCTGAGAAGAAATTAAACCAATGATAAAAATGATGAAGTGTGTATCCAGTTCGATCCAAAGCCTGATGCGACCGAAAACCTCCTCACTACCACAGAGATAACACTGGTGGAAGGCAGTTCATAGATAAGTGGATTCAACTGATGAACACTGGTTACCATGACTACACGCATTGATTAAACTTGATTAAAGGTCTCTCAGTGAGTTTTAATTCAACACACACATTAGAAAAACTACTGACTACTGCAGCCAACTTGCAATTTGTAAGGAAATGTATGTTGTTTTTTTTACAGTGTATGAAACCCACCAAGAAAGGTGCCGGTGAATCCCAGAGCCAGGAAGCTGCTGACCACCAGCAGAGTTCCCAGTACCATGAGAGCTACCCCGGCGTAGAAGACCTCTGTCCTGGCCATCACCTCCCACCTCGCCTGGGCCTTCATCGCCACCGTCATGCTGCAGGAAAAAGGAAATCGCAATCTGCTTTATTCAACAAGCACATTACACATTGTGCCCCTGAGCCAGGCACCTACCCATCAGATGATTCAATGTAGTCATGCAGTCACAAAGACAGGAGATGAGAGGTGAGGATTTGAGAAGACAAGAAAACCAGAAATAAGAAGAATTTGAACTTTTCTATTTTATAATTATTCTATTTTCATAATTATGCAATTTTTTGAATTATGTAATTTTCATAATTATTCTATTTTTTATAATTATTCTATTTTCATAATTGTGCTATTTCTAAAATTGTTATTTTCATAATTATTCTATTTTCATAATTATTCTATTTTCATAATTATGCAATTTTTTTCAAATTATGTTATTTTCATAATTATTTTATTTTTATAATTATTATAATTTCATAATTATTCTATTTTCATAATTATTCTATTTTTATATTGTTATTTTCATAATTATTCTATTTTTATAATTATTATAATTTCATAATTATTCAATTTTCATAATTATTCTATGTTTTAAATTATGTTATTTTCATAATTATTCTAATTTCATAATTATTCTAATTTCATAATAATGCTATTTTTTAAATTATGTTATTTTCATAATGATTCTGTTTTTATAATTATTCTAATTTTCATAATTATTCTATTTTTTAAATGTTATTTTCATAATTATTCTTTTTATAATTGTTCTATTTTCATAATTATTCTATTTTTTAAATTATGTTATTTTCATAATTATTCTTTTTATAATTGTTCTATTTTCATAATTATTCTATGTTTTAAATTATGTTATTTCCATAATTATTCTATTTTCATGATTATTCTATTTTTTATAATTATTCTATTTTAATAATTATGCTATTTTTTAATTATGTTATTTTCATAATTATTCTATTTTTATAATTATTCTAATTTCATAATTATTCTATTTTCATAATTATTCTATTTTTTAAAATGTTATTTTCATAATTATTCTATTTTCATAATTGGTAACACTTTATTTGAAGGGTTGTGCATAAGACTGTCATAACACTGTCATAACCATGACATAACACCTGCCATGACCATAACCCTAGCCCTAACCGCTTCATGAATGTTTATGACTGTTGTCATTAAGTGTCATTCGGTAAATTATGTCATTGTTAATGCAAAGTTGACATTGTTTGAGATGTCTTTACCGAATGACATTTAATGACAACAGTCATACACATTCATGAACCGTCCTTCATGGTCATGACAGGTGTCATGACAGTGTTATGCACACCCCTTCAAATAAAGTGTTACCTCATAATTATTCTATTTTTCTAATTTCAAGACAAGTTAACAGAATATGTCTTAATTATGCAATAAAAGAGTTTGATCACAACACTTTTCAGCATCAAGTGTCGTAAAATAAAATAAATCGACAGTCCTGCTGTGCATCTGTTTCACAGAACCACAGTAAAGAATTTGGTCTCCTCAGACTGAGTAGGCAGATAGAAGAAGTACGTAGCTGCTGTATGGTGAGCATGAAAAATGCTAAATGAACTGGCAGCACAGACTGATCACAAACTGATCTCAGACCACCTTGTGAGACGGGCTCAGGTCAGTTAGTTTCAGAGGGTCTGAGATCAGTTGAATCGTTCACATGAGACCCAAAACTTTGGCGAACCGCTAAAAGTGTCTGAAATGGACCAAGTGTGAAAAAAACCCATCTATTGAAAACTGTCCATCTGTCCTGATGCATCGACTGTGTGGAGAAACAGAAAGTGCTTGCTAATGAGAGTGCCTTTTACTTTCCCTAACGTCACATTCGACTGTAGTCCACGACGGCTAAGGTGAAGGCTGCGTGATGTGGAAAGATGACCAATGCCATGAAAGGATTTTCAATTTCTACCCACTGTAGTATCTTAAAAGGTTTTCGTGAACAGCCCTTAATAGGTATTCAATTTGGCATTACAGTTAGTGCCACTTTCCTCAGCATCCAAGGGCATGGCCCATACAGAAGGACAAGCAGAACAAAGTGAAGCGAGGCCTGTTTTTTTCTGGCTAATGGAAACTGATTCTGAGACTGAATTAAGTGTCTGGGGTGTTCAATGACCTACTTCAAACAAGGAAGAAAGAAAGTCAAAAGGAGACAGACCTTTGAAGTGTTGCTCTGTATGTTTGTGTAGAAATGCTAGAACCTGCAGAGGGTCAACATGGAGGGGGCATTCACATCGAGCCTGTTTGGAGCGATTTATCCAAAAAGTTTACCACAAGTTTAGTTTGGTTCGGTTGGAACAACAACATTCAAACTCTGGTGGCACCAAATAACCGAGCGAGATGCCTCAAACAAGAGAGCTGTGGTGGAGCTTAATCCGAATCAACTACAACTCTCAAATACAGATACAAATCTCCTAATACCCATGAACCCTTGGAAAAACTCAAGAGATTATGGGTATTAGGAGATGACAGGCAGCAGTTCATCATCATCGTTTTGAAGCTGTGTGTGTGCGTGGCCTTCTGAATGGCTCAGGCGGGAAACCAACATGTTCCCTCCGCCAAAGCGAAACTAGGCTCGGAGTCATTAGGAGGGAACTGGGTTAGGGGGTCTGTGCTGGACGTCTGGCGGCGATCTGCCTTTGTCGCCGGCAAGCATGAACTGTTATTTGACGCAGTTGGATGTGCCGCCACCTTCAACACAAAGAGCTGCTGCTGGGCCGTCTGCTGGGTAAGGTGGCCCAGAAGAGACATACACTGCTGTAATTTTGGACTGGAATAGAAATGGGAAGCAGGTTGGGGTGCAAAGGGGGTGGGGGGGCGGTTAGCAGACGATGTGAAGTCATTGTTAATGTTTAGTAAACGCTAAGAATAAATATAGCTGCAAGCGGCAATTTGCAGGTTCAAACCGTTTTGTTACTGTAAACTGCATGCAGAGTGACAGAAGGAGATAAATTCCACAAACAAATATAAACATTCAGGGTATGACTTTGGTCTATTTATGTGCTGAGCCACGCCCTTCTGAAGTTCATTGGTCAATATCTTGAAAACTAAAAAAGATATCAACAAGCTCTATATAACTTTTGCTAAGCTTGGTCCAATAATGATCCACAGACAATTTGGTAGCAATCAGACCTACGGTCTAGGAGGAGATGAGGAAATGTGTTTTTCAAAACAAACAAAAAAAAACCTGTAGCAGTAGTAGTAGTAGTAGTAGTAGTGATAGTACTAGTAGTAGCAGTAGTAGTAGTAGAAGTAATAGTAGTAGTAGCAGTAGTAGAAGTAATAGTAGTAGTAGCAGTAGTAGTAGTAATTGTAGTAGTAGTAGTAGTAGTATTAGTGGCAGTAGTAGTAGTAGTATTAGTAGCAGTAGTAGTAGTATCAGTAGGAGAACTGATAAGCAGGTCAGATGACAATAAACCAGCGAGCTATGAGACGCTTTGATTATAGAGGAAGACAGAGGAGGAGGAGGAAGAGGAGGAGGAGGAGGAGGAAGGTGACGGAAGGAAGGATCAGTGTGCCAGGCTGAGCCGAGCAGAAGAAGACAGCAGTGTGGTAACAGTGAAAGTAATCAATTAAATTTACTCTGGTTACTGTGAATGCCGACCCGCTCTACCTCCTGAGCCACAGCCGCCCCATATAAGTAGAGAGTCCTCCCCGTCAGGGAATTGAACCCCGGTCTCCGTACTAACGAGGAGAGACATATGTTTATGTTATATATGTTGTATATATGTTGTTTTAATAAATATATAAATTAAACATATATTGTTAACATATATGGTTGCAACATATAATACCATATACAAATTCATACAATACAATTTTTTTATATATGTGCAAATATACCTACATATACATACATACATCCAGAGGATGTATGTATGTGGTAATAATAAATCGCATTATATGTAACATATATGGCAATATATGTTACATATAATACGCTGCGTATATACATACGTCTATACGCTGCTATAGGGGCATATATGTTATATATTACATTTCCGTATGGGTGAGTAGTTTTGTTGTGTATTTGTATTTGTACTTCCATCCCTTACAGCACCGCACCACACACCATCACCACCATCAGGATCACACCATGGGGATGGGCAGTTGTATTTTTAGTTACTGCGATCCCGTAACATCACCCGACACGTGACAAATAAATACAACTTGCCAAAAGTTCATGACTTAGCACATTTCCACGTTCCCACACGTTGTGAAGCTGCACGTGGGCACCGCTTTGTTTCTGTGGGTCGCGACGCTTCTGACATATTGGAAAGCGCAACAACAAGTAAACACTGCACAGATCTTGACCCACATTCTCCTGTGATGCAGCAGTGACTCATGACTCTCAGATTGCAGCCAGCAGTGACCAAACCATTTCAACCATAACAGAGCAACACATGCACACACACACACACACACACACACACACACACAGATGCATTCAGAAACAATAACCTATAATTCACACACAGAAGTGCACGTGTACTTATGGAGACAATAACCTATGATGATAGTGGATGCTGAGCTCTTCATTATGAATATTTGATGGATTTCACTGTGACATGCTCAGTGGACAAGAGTGTGTGTGTGTGTGTGTGTGTGTGTGTGTGTGTGTGTGTGTGTGTGTGTGTGTGTGTGTCTCAACCAGGCCAATTGGCTCACCGAATGAAAACCAATAGACTTCCAAATAGAGGGCTAAAATAAAACCAACAAAAGACGAACAAAACGGATGCAGCTAACTCGATCACGTGTGAGGAGCGGCGACACGGCCGACGTATCGCATGTGAGCCACTCGCCTCGCTTTCTATTTTTAGCATCAAAACTTTATTGCTAAAACAAATCTAATTACACAAACATTTATTTCTGGGTTTTGAGTCATCCGCCCACACACACACACACACACACACACACACACACACACACACACAGATACTTTCACACCAACTCCCTATCTGCTGCAGATGAACTCAGTCTGGTGGAGGTGGAGACAGACAGACTGTCAATCAGCAGGTCAATCAATCAATCAATCAATCAGTCAATCAGTCAGTCCGTTGAGCTGTAAGCTAACCAGTCAGTCAGTCAGTCGGGGGGGCAATCACACCCACAGTTTGTTTCCTTTGGTCTGAACAAGAGTGGAAAAATTGACCTTGTTACATTTTTGTATTTGGTTGGTTTATTTTCACGCTGACCAATCACAAGCCAGCCAGAAGTCCCGTTACTCCTCAGCAGCTGGTTGAATGGTTGAGTTTTGGTAACCTGTCATCCCACCAGGTTAGAGAGTCCAGACCAACCTGGTTCCAGTCTGTAACTTGATGAACTCATACCAGTTAAGAACACATGAAGAAACATCTGGATATGAGCATCAGTCCAGTCTGCTGCTATCAGATGTCTGTACTGCAACTGTCTTTATTTTCAGTTTCTCATGCTTTACTCGTTCCAAAAAAAACCAAACAAGTGTTGCCCGGCAACAGACATCCTTTCAAAGCGTAAGCAAATTATATAACCCTTTTGATCCGGAGTGGGAGGTGTGGGAGTGTGGACCAGTGGGTGTGATGGCAGAAGGGACTGGCACTGGCACATATATATAACCATGGACATGGAGTAGGATGGGAGGAAGGAAGAAAACGAGAGAGAGAGAGAGAGAGAGAGAGAGAGAGAGAGAGAGAGAGAGAGAGAAAACCTCTAATGGGTAGAAATGGAGCAGAATGCAAAGAGATTTTCTTTTAAAATCTGTGACATGCAGCATCCTAACTTCAATAAATCATCACGTTAATTTAGAGACGTTAGTATCATCACCGTAAACCAACCAGACCACCAGCAGCCTGTCAGCCTCTACCAGCCTCTACCAGCCTCTACCAGCCTCTACTCTGTATTCTACATTGTGGCCACCGGGTCGATTTGGAGGGAAATCTGCTGGATTGCTTTACGGCACAAAACAGGAAGAGGGCGCTGTTCTTCCAGCGCTAACGAAGCTAAAGGTAAAGAGTTTCTGGCAACGGCAGATGGAGGAAGGAGAGAATGTAAGATGGAGAAATCACTTCCAACATGTTGATCCTCTTCAGGGAAGACAAAGAGAAAACAACTGACTGAAAAGGCAACATCCTCTTTGCAACAGGAAGCAACAGGGCTTATGGGAAACGTGGTCTTATTTTGAGAAACACTAACAATACCACTGGTGTGAGATAGAGGCGGCCAGTCGTCTCCACCATGGTCTCTTGTGTTCACAGAAATTATACCAAGGTAGCACTACTATCTGACACTATTGATGTTTAACAACAACTGAAATACATTCATCTGAATTCAATTCAACTGTATTAAATTTAAATGAATTGATCTGGACAGCTTCTGACCTGTGGCTGCGGTAGACGTTGAGCAGAATGATGAGGAAGCCCAGGCAGTAACAGGCCAGGTGGGGGCCACCGAACAGCCTGGTGAGGCCCCGGGTACGATGCTCCCATCTCGCCACCTGACCAATGAGACAGAGAGGGGGGTTAAGATGGGCACTATTATGCTTTTCACACTACACTTAATCCCAAGCTAACGTCTTTCTTAACCCTGGGTTAAGAAACCCCAGGCTAAGCAGTGTTTCACACTTGCAGGGGGGTTAACAAAACCTGCTACGAAGCCGCTTTTGCGGTGCTATCCCCGAAACACGGTGTTAAGAACAATAGTGTGAAACGTTGTGGGGTTAGAATGTAACAGGGTTAGAATGTAACAGGTTAGAATGTAACAGGGTTAGAATGTAACAGGAGTTAGAATGTAACAGGTTAGAATGTAACAGGGTTAGAATGTAACAGGGTTAGAATGTAACAGGAGTTAGAATATAACAGGTTAGAATGTAACAGGTTAGAATGTAACAGGGTTAGAATGTAACAGGGTTAGAATATAACAGGTTAGAATGTAACGGTTAGAATGTAACAGGGTTAGAATGTAACAGGGGTTAGAATGTAACAGGGTTAGAATGTAACAGGAGTTAGAATATAACAGGTTAGAATGTAACAGGGTTAGAATGTAACAGGGGTTAGAATGTAACAGTGAGTTAAACATTAGCATTAAATGTTAACCCGGGGTCTACAATCTTACAGTGTGAAATCCTGAACACTAAATACCCGGGGTCAATTGTTAGCCCAGTGTTAAAGTGTGAAATGTGAGATAAATTAACCCAGCGCTATTATAAAGTTAACCCTGGGCTAACATATTCAAGTGTGAAAAGCCTATAATGAAGTCAGCAGCAAGTCAGTTATCGCTGATCGTTGAAACGTTTAATTTTATTCCTTTTTCTCCAAAGCACGTTGCATCGTTATATCCATTACTTCCTCAGATAGTACTACAGAGACAGAGTGGCGTAAACACACAGGGACTTGTGGGAAATGTCTAGTGGATCAATGTAGTTCACTGGGTACAGCAAGCTAACACTGCTCTAGTGTTGTCAAGACAACAGTTTGTGATTGGCTTTGGTCACAAGCACAAACACACCCTTGAAATAATGGAGCTTCTGCTGGTTGATTGAATCTCATGTTATTGGTTTTAAATCAGACTTGTGTAACTTGTGACTCGTGAAACAGACTCGTGTTTCATGTTTTGATTCATGTTTGCCTTCAGATCGCGCTTCGGTTTAGCAACATCTCACTATATTTCACATGGACCTTTCCTGGTGTAAATGTAGATATTTGATCTCGTTTCAGAGTTGTATTGATCCTGCTACGACCCCCCGGTGTCGGCCAGAGTCAACACCAGTGATTCGGTGATTACTTCAACAGGAGCTGAGATGTGTTCAAATAATACACGTGCTCTATGTCACTTTCAAGCATTGATACAGTGACTAAAACAACAACATTCAAATTACTGTGTGTAATAAATAAAAACCTAACAACTTGTACTAGAGGAAGTCCGTTTGGGTTTGAATGTTTGCCATGGTGGTTGATGTGGAGGCGGAGAATCGCTTTGGCGTTGGCTCTTCTCAGGCTGGTCGCCGTCCCAGTTCTGCTTCGTGAGTGAAAAAAAAGCCGTTCACCTCCAAAAAAGCTGTTATTTTTCTGTGATAAATATCGGC
Organism: Hoplostethus mediterraneus; assembly: GCA_034670385.1. Lineage (NCBI taxonomy): Eukaryota > Metazoa > Chordata > Actinopteri > Trachichthyiformes > Trachichthyidae > Hoplostethus > Hoplostethus mediterraneus. The sequence continues at coordinate 324,419 of JAXDDW010000130.1, read as the reverse complement.
CCTAAGAGACTGGGGTATTTCTTTTTTAATCAATTTCCAGCAGTGGCGGTGGTGGAGGTGGGGGTGGAGGAGATGCTCATCAAGTCAAGGAGGAAGATTTCACCACTTCATGAAATCTCTCCTCCCTCTAAACCGTAATGACCTCAACATCATCAAGGCTCTCTCCCCTCGCTGAAGCTTTACTTTACTGCACTTTAAATTGGCAATGAAGAGAGAGAGAGAGAGAGAGAGAGAGCGGGCGAGCGAGCATGTGAGAGACAGGCAGACAGAAGCAGCTGCTCCCTAGTTGCATTATCCTCCTCTGTTATCCCAATCAGCTGCGGTGAAGATGTTGGAGAGCCTCCTATCCATCAGGGGTTTACTGATTGACTGACTGACTGACTGACTGACTGACTGACTGACCTGACTGACCTGACTGACGCAGATGCTGACTGACAGATGGACAGATTGTGTTTAGACAGCAGGCAAATCTGATCTGTCCGTCAAATCTCATCTCTCAAGTCCATGCTGTAATTTACTTGTGACAAGATTGGATTTCGCTGCAGCATTTCCTGTCGTTACGTTGGTTGTCATAGCAACGGTCAGGCGTGTGTGCAGATGCAGAAACAGGGGCGGGGTGTTTCCTGCGCAACAAGCTACTAACCTCGCCAAGTTTTGCGGTTACTTTTTTTCTATTTATTATGGCGTTTTGCAGTCGCGGTGCTGAATCACGTTCATCAAACAACCTCGGCGACGGAGGGGGAGGGGGGGGGGGGGGGGGGGGGCGGTGGGTGATTGTTGTTCTCCACTGACAGACTTTGATGGACTGACTGGAAGGCTGGCAAGCCGAATGTCTGATTGACTAAATGTGGGCTGATGAAGTGCGTAATCACTGTAAAACACAGCGGAGGACACAAGTGCTGCCATGGCAACGTGTTAAAGGTTCAGGGGAAAAACACAGAGGAAGAGGAGAGGAAGACGATGAGAGGAGAAGTGAGGCGAGCAAAGAAACAATGGAGTTTAGACGAAGCGCTTTGGCAACTGCAGAACTTTTAAAGCTTTATTAAGATTGAGCATGCACATCCACGCTTCAACAGCCTGCTTCACGCACATGCACATGCACATGCACATGCACATGCATGACAAGCAGTCCACAGTACTGCTTGTCACTGAGCAGCCCACTGGAGTGGCACTAAAACACTAGTCAGGGTTTGGTCAAGGTTAGGGTCAGGGTTTGGTCAAGGTTAGGGTCAGGGTTTGGTCAACCTTAGGGTCAGGGTTTGATCAAGGTCAGGGTCAGGGTTTGGTCAACGTTAGGGTCAGGGTTTGGTCAGGGTTAGGTTGATAGGAGATGTTGAGTTCAACATCATCTAAAAATTAAAAGATGTTCCACAAACCGTTGCAGGTTTTTCACCTTGCAGCCATGGAGCGCTGCTTGGTTTCTTTAAGAACCTTCATGAAGTGATGAACCTTCTTAACCTTCAACTAGATTTGTTTCCAGTGAGGAACCCAAAGGTGCTTATAGAATAACCAACAAGGAAATCACCCTAAAAAGCACAAAGGATCATTACATCGATCCTTTTTTCCTTTTGAAAATTATATTTGGGGCATTTTTATGGGACAGTTGGTAGTTTGGATTGGTGGAGAGATGACATGCAACCCGGGTTGTCACAACCACATGGCCTGCACCCGGGACCACTGATCCACCAGGACGCCATGTTCACCATGTTCACCATGTTCACCATGTTCTTCGTTTTGGTTTCCTAACCCTACAGGTACCGAGTCATGACGGGGGCCATCAAGCTAGTGCTCAAGTAGCTTCAACAAAAATGACTCCTTATTGCTATTCATCTTCAAAATGTCAACTATCCAGGAACTGAGATAACTATTTCTGAGTCGATGTAATAGGTTGTAGGAGCATGTCATCCTTCAACTGAAGTCAAAACATGAAAATGTGGGGTTACGGGGTTTTGCTCAAATTTGCTCCAAGACTTTGACTCTGTGTGGGAGAAAGAGAGAAAGAGAGAGAGAGAGAGAGAGAGAGAGAGAGAAGAGAGAGAGACACTTGACACCTCCTCGATATGAAGCCAGGCAGCTCGTGTGTGAGTTCACGCGAAGGTGAAGACTGAAGCGGAGTATTCAGTGTCGCCTTGACCCGAGATCCACGTGAAGCGTAACGAGGACGGCGTGAGAACACCAGGAGTGACAATGGCCAAACCAACCAACCACAACAGCCTGATCCAAAATGACCCAAAAGTATTCAAAATGATTCAAAATGGACTGGAGAGGTATTTTGCTTCAGCTGAACACGGTGTCTGTGCTGCCATGATGTAAAGCAGCGGCAGAGATATTCAGGCCTGCAGACACACACACACACACACACACACACACACACACACACACACACTTGCACACACACACACACACTTAACAGACAAGGGAACATTTGATCAATTCAATACAGCAGCAGTAGCACATTAACAAAATATTTGCATCATAATACAAAATCAATTACATTGTACTACTACTAATGGATACCTGCTCAAAACACACACACACACACTTGCACACACACTTGCACACACACACACACACACACACACACTTACAAGGACATACTCTAAAGACCTATGGGCAGTGTGATCTATACCAGCCTCTTCTGCTGCTAGTGACCATCATCTCCTCCATGCTTCCAGTTTCCTATGCCAGGTGCCTACCGACCGCTCTGAATCCCAGGAGCCCGTCTGATTATCTAGCGGGCGACGTGCCAAGCAAGCGCCCGCCGCCGTGCACATTAGCTGCCCGTTTATGCCTGCGCACGCTATTCCCCGGCAGCGGTGGGACTGCGAGCTCCACCCTCGGTCTTCCAGGCACGAATTACACTCTGCTGAGCGCGCTAAAAATACCCAGGTGTTCTGCAGACGGAGTACTGATGCTGCTATCAAAAGGCCGTCACGGGACGGACAGGACGCAGGGAGCGGCGCCAGCTCGGCAGAACCGGCAGCACTCCGGGACAAATTCAATCAAGGCTCCGGTAACAGGCTGATCCAGGCTCGCCGCCCGCCCACTTAACCCCCCCCAAGATGCAGGCGCTCGGACGGGTTAGCGTTAGCGGGGAGCGGTCCAGGGGCGAGGGGATGAAAATGGAAGAAGAGCGGCATAACAGGAAACAATAACTACAAAAAAACTAAAAACTCTCTCACACACACACACACACACACACACACACACACACACACACACACACACACACACACACACACACACACACACACACACACACACACACCTGCAACAACAACAGGACTGGGTGGACAACAGTACCAGCAGCAAACATCTGCCATATATAGGGTCTGAAATGAACACCAGCCAAATGTCGCTAAGGCTCTCCACCACACTGACCCTCAACCTTTTGAGAATTGATTTGATTGGTTATATGGTTGGTTACGTTGAGTTCTCTTGCACCGAATGGATCAACCAAACTCGATCCATGGTATAAATGAGTGAGGAAGCTTTGAACTGACCTGATTCTACACGTGAACGAGGACAGAAACCGGGTAGGGTGACTCTGCAGCACACTGTTGAACTCCACAGCTAAAATACATGAACCGCTATACAGTGAGTGCTACACAGATGGACCAAGGGATGGACGGAGGGATGGACGGAGGGATGGACGGAGGGTTGGACGGCGGGATGGACGGAGGGATGGACGGAGGGATATCCTACATCCTTCCTGGACCTGCTGCTGAGCTTTGGCTTCCTCTCCCAAGAAGAACTGAAACGTACATTTTGCTCTTTTGTACGTTACAACATATACTCACTCAACATACACTCACTCAACATACACTCTCACATTTACCCCCTTGACTGTACAATTTCAGCATCAATAAACCAATCAAATAAAGGGTTTGAAGGAGGGAGGAGAGGAAGGAAGCGGTGTTACTGTGTGTAACTGCAGCAGCCTGATCAAAGCGCAGGGGTCAATCCAGCGAGTTAACGCACAGCTGAACTCAATATAGGACAGCATGCACACATTCATGTCATGTACAGTATTCATGTAATAATGCATGGATGCACGCTGTCCCCGAGCGGCGAGGATAAAGAGAGAACAAGAACATGGACGGATCACATGCACACCAGAGACACCCTGATTAGAAGCTCCTCCCTTCAGACCACACGGACTCAGCTTTGAACATTTGGGGATTTTTAGACCCGTTGATATTGGGAGCCCCGGACCAGACGGACCCGACGGACCAGACGGACCAGACGGACCAGGAGGACCAGACGCACCAGATGAAAGATGAAAAGGAGGAGGAGGTTAAAGGAAGCCTTGGGATTAGATGATGCCACAGGTTTTGTGAGCATTTATTCATCCAACCACCGTTTGTCCACTGGACCCACCAGGAGTTCAGTCAGGAGTCTCGCAGGAGTCTTGATTCACACCTGCCACTTTCCCGTCATGAACCAGCTCTTCTGCCCGTTTGTTACACCAGCAAACTGTCCTGAGGCTCTTCTGTTCCTGCTCGGCCTCTGAAGGAACGAGTGTAAGAATCTGAAGGTTGATTTCACTGAAAAAAGCAGCATGTCATCTCATTAAGAAGCTCAAGCTCTAACATCAGACTGGCACAATGGTTCAGTTCAGAAGACGGACTGGCCAGGAAATCGCTGAATCGCTACTCTAAACGCCACAAGACCAGAGAACCCAATGCTCTCCGTCTGTCTCGTCCTGACTTGAGACCGGTGTTGGTTCTATATTGAGATCTGAGGGGTCAGCAGACAACAAGGCGCCTTGTTTGTGGTACGATCTCTCGCCTCCAGGTGCAGCAGCATCACCGTGTGACCTGCTGCCTTTACGTGTAGCTGGAAGCGCCTGTGGGTCAGATCATTTGTGGACGTGCCGTCACTCGACTTGCGGATGGAGGAACAGTTGTTAAACAGCTGAACACGTTAGCATCCACTCCACACTAAAGTGCTAAAGTTCTCCATGCTAAAGTGTTAGCACGGAGCCTACTATCACTCAAGGTACCGTATGCTAAAGTGTTAGCATGGAGCCTACTATCACTCAAAATACTGTATGCTAAAGTGTTAGCACGGAGCCTACTATCACTCAACATAGCGTATGCTAAAGTGTTAGCATGGAGCACCAGAGCCAAAGCTCTTCCAGGGACACATGGAGGATTCCGGTGTTTTAAGGAATGTCTGACCTCAGTTGTGTCACATCTTTCTCTCTCTTCCTTCAACGCTGAGGATGGTAGCAGAGTGTTCATGTGATTGGAGTATAAGAGGGAGGTTTGAACTTCCTCTTTTGTCAGGCCATGCTGGGCCAAGTGCATGGTGCTCACCTAGAGGTAGACAAAGGCCAATTTGATTGACTGCTATGACCTGCAGCCCTGTTTTTTATTCTGACATCCTTAATAATCCAACTATAATATAAAGAGGAGACGCGTGACGCTTGGGCTGGCCGACCCAGACAGGTGAGCTCTGCATGAAACACCATACCTGCAGCCAGCCTTCTTCCTGTTGTCACTACTATCACATCTCACCATAAAACACCTTTTGTTAGATTGTTAGTGTGTCAGAGAGAGAGAGAGAGACTGCATCCCTTAGTGAAACCCAATCTGAGGAAAAACAACAGCAAGCCTGAGATGGTTTCCAATGCAGCCCACCAGCATGACTCTCACACACACACACACACACACACACACACACACACACACACACACACACACACACACACACACACACTGTTAGCCTACATGGTGTGGGTGCTGCTGAGGTCAGATCACCCTTGCAATCATTTTAATTGACTCCAGCGAAAGAGCAAAAGCAGCACGTTGAATCATGAATCCTTCTCAGAAGTGATGAATATCCACCCTTCCTCTCCGGTCGGTTTCACCGCTGCACCAGATGAATAAGTGAAACACTGACGAGAGATTAACTGCTGACTTTAAGACAGTAGGATCATTTGAGGTTATCTTAGTTGTGTAACCAGGTTGGTGTACTGACCAAACCCAGGCTACTTCACCTTTACACCCATTTAAAAAAGAAAACGTTCTGCCATTTTAAAACTTTAAAAATGTATGAAAACAACAGAAATAAATCTCTAATGTGTCTGTTTTTCCACGTTGGATCACATATTGTGAACATCCATGTCTGACAGATGACACCAACTACTTCCTGACCTTCAGACACGTGGAAATAAAGACCACATTGTCTTCTGGGAGGGCTGACCTTGGACCAGCCGAGGCGTCTGCCACCGGGTAGTGTTTTGTTTTGTGCGACGTCCACCCTGAACAGCTGCTGGATGATCGATAAGTCAATTGATGAATTAATTGTTGATTGTGGAAGTGAAACAGGTTGATGACCGGTCTGGTGATCGGTTGCTTCCGTGTCGAGGTATCATAAAAAACGTATTGTTAACTTGATTGAAACGACCCCACAATACTGCAGGTTTAAAAGTTTGAGCACCAACAATCTTACTTTCATTCATATTTCTGTTTCTGTTGATTTAAAAGCAGAATCTGTTGTTTTAATGTTTTAAAAGAGAAAACAGCAACAACATGAATGTTTCGGTCCTCTGACCTTTATCAAGACCGTCAGACTAATAAGTGTCCCGAGTCGGAGGACCATCAGCCACACCATTCACACTTAGTGAGACCTTAATTGATCAAGGAGGAGGAGCCAGGGGTGGTGGGCGGGGCAGAGGGAGAGGGAGCTCTGATGAACCCCTGATCTTACCCGTCACCTAAACCCGCCCGTGGTTTAAAACCGGAACTAGCCGGTGAAAAGGTAACGGCCGGGTTGCCGTCGGCGGCTGGCATGTCCGCATGTGGACAGCAGGAGTCTGTGGGCAGTTTGTCACCAGAGATGTAGGTCAGCGGTCAGCCGTGGTCAGAGAGCAGATCAGATGACACGCAAGATGTGTCAGACGTGTGGAGGGAGCACTTACTCCATCACCACCTCATCACCACCTCACCACCACCTCATCACCACCTCACCACCACCTCATCACCACCTCATCACCACCTCACCACCTCATCACCACCTCATCACCACCTCATCACCACCTCATCACCACCTCATCACGACGTACTGGGTGGCAATCACTTGGTAGGCTGAAGCTGAAGCAATCAACAATCAATATCTGACGGCAGGTGCTTTGGAAAAAAACAAAACAAACGCAACTTCACACCAGATTTCTTCCGATGATGACATCACCGATCGCTGCAGATCACTGGGAGTAACGGTTAACGGTTAACGGTTGCAGGCGGCGGGAGACGAGGAGGAGGATGCAGCGCTACAAACACACACACACACACACACACGTCTTACGATGCGTTCATTCCCTGAACTGGAACCTTTGAAGAAAAACAACCTGAAAACAAAATCTGCAACTGGTTCTCACCAAAATAAAAGCACAAGAACACACACACACACACACACACACACACCGCGACACACTCTTCGCGACGCATTCTTCCACTGACGCAGTTTTGATAATCGTCTGCCTCGATATAACTGCTATTAAGTTTATGCTCTAAGACAAAAGACTTCATGCCCTCGTGTGCGCAACAACGTGCGTCAGAGAATAAAAACATCCGGCTGCCGGTCGGTGTTTTCCCCCAGCAGCTGATGAGAATGTAAATAGAAGAGTTTAAAAATTGTATATATCCAATTTAATATCGCAAAGCTCTTAAGATGACTCACATATATACATAGACTCCTTATATTCTGTTTTGACACCAGCAGGCATCGTGAATGAATCGCTTCAATTACAGGCTGAGCCGCCCAGAGGATCCTCTCACACCTCATCAGGAAGTAGCAGCTTCTCCAACAGGAGTTTGATCTAAAGTTGCTGCTCCTCGTAAACGTCTCTAATGTGGGGAGGCAAGAGGCCAATAACACCCACAGAGTCAAACAACACATCCCCTCGGTGTTGTTTTCCTCTCCTTGTTATCTCTCCTTTGTTATTTCTTCGTGTAACTTCCTCTCTTTTTGCCAGCTGGTTTTATTTTTGGTACATCTTGTATTAAACCCGAGACACCGAAGGTCACTGAGACTTCACGCGTGTTTTTATTCTGTTCGATTTTACCATTCTTTCCCCTTCCTCCCCCCCGCCTCCCTTCCTCCCCCCCGCCTCCCTCCTCCTCACTCCATCAACTCCCTTCTTCTCGCTGTGTGAAAGGCTGATGACTCATTCTTTTGTCGCTGGCCCGATCAGGATCAGGACCCATCGGGCACCAGATAGGACACCCAGAGGAGATGGGGCACACATGGGCTCTCACACATCATCAAGGCTCTGTGTGTGTGTGTGTGTGTGTGTGTGTGTGTGTGTGTGTGTGTGTTGAAGATGAAGTGAAGGCTGCCCGGCGATGCTTGTCCATGTAACCCAAAAAAGCTCTTAACACCTCTGAGGCAAGTAAAGATGTCTGGGATTTCAGAGCGTCCCGTTATCAAAACCCCGTTGGCATCGCCTCCACGTGACGCCAGGCGAGGTGTCGAGATAAGACGGGGAGGAACCGGGTGACCGCTTTTCATTCAGCACCTCGGTGTCGACGCCACAGCTGCAGCCCCGGGGCAGGAATCGAATCTCGCGTGTAGCGCCAGATCAGACTTTTAAATAGTTTCAGATATCTGGGGAAAGACAGAGGGGGGGTTTATTCCTGTACTGATCCGTTTGCTTGAAATTCCCTGACCTCCCCGGGGAATTTGGTGACCTGAGAAACACACAGATCAACTCTTCTGGGGAGTTGTTTTAATGTTGCCATGGTTACTGCATCTCTTCTATTACATCTCTGACTGTCGGCCTGTTGCCAGGTGATGAACTCACAGCTGTAGCTACTACAGAAGTTCCTCTTTAAGCGTTTGAACTGCATCTATCCTGCATCAGGACCACGAGTCTAGAGGCAAAACTAGATCTGCCCAACAAGTGGGACTACAACGAAATCTACACCAGATAAAGTCTTTGTGTAACCAGCTGATAACTCAGGTTGATGGTGTCTGTTTACGTGGTGAAGGGATAAGAAATCATGATGCTCTGATGACTGAAAGCTCATCTGTTACTGAACCAGACTGATACCAGGTCAGCCGGGCGGACAGCGTCACGTCTCTGCCTCCCTGCCAGGAGAGAAATACCATACAGATGAACCCTCATCGTCCCCCTGCGTGGAGGGAGTGTGTCAGTGGATCAGACAGAGGACCTGATTGAGAAACCCATTCATTATACTTTCATCATCATCATCATCATCGGCATTTGGTACTTCAATCTAAAATGAGAGCTTGGTGGGATAGAGGCTCATTAATGCCCAGTAATTGGATTATCGGGGGTACAAATGGACACACACACACACACACACACACACACACACACACACACACACACACACACACACAGACACACACAGACACACACACACACACACACACACACACACACATACACACAAACAGGACTATAAATGTATGGCAATGAGTGCAGTGGGCAGGAAATCCTCTTTGGCACCCCGCCGCCACAACCACAGAGCTCACTGGGAGGACATGACATCATCAACATCCATCGCCCCAGCAACCGTGCAATTAGCATCAGCGGGCGCGGCAATTAGCGAGATCTGAGTCTAACGAGCCCAGCGGTGTGGCCGGAGGCTGCCGGGTCCCGTTTTGTTTTCCGCTTTTGTGTTGGTCACCGCGTCCACAACCTCACGTTGAGGAGAGAACGCAGGCTTCCTCCCCGCTGGCGGGGGAGACGGGGGAGGGACGGGGGAGCGAGGGGAACGCGGTGGGTGGAAAACGTGACGGAAAAGATGGCTCTCTGCTAGGCAGCGCCCGAGAGAGTTGTCGATGACGCAAAGGAGGCCAAAAACTCAATGGGCCATGCTCTGTGTGTGTGTGTGTGTGTGTGTGTGTGTGTGTGTGTGTGTGTGTGCGTGTGCGTGTGCGTGTGCGCACTTTGACATACAACATACGTTGACACTCATAGAAGCCGTCTGGTGGCCATATGGTGGGGGCCAGTTGCCGTGGCGTAACATGTGACAGGCAGGCAGTCTGACTGAAGGCCCTCAGGTGAGTACAGATCTGATCTCACAAGGAGATCCACCTGATCAGCAGCTACAGTTCCCCACTTCTGCAGCGATGGAGCCGTATTTGTCGTCAGTTATTTGTCTGAGCTCTTGTTTATTAGCTCATGTTTATTTGATTTTCTTATTTGTCTCATTTGTTTAATAAAAGTAGGTATCTAACTTATTGCACTCTTACCTTAACACTAGTTCTGCTCTTAGTTGCTTGTTTAGGAAGGAAATGCACTTATGATTTCTGGTGACTAGTAGTTCTCTACCTATGTTGAATACACTTATTGTAAGTCGCTTTGGATAAAAGCGTCTGCTAAATGACTGTAAAGTAAAGTAATGTAATGTAATGTAATGTAAAGTAATGTAAAGTAATGTAATGTAATGTAATGTAATGTAATGTAATGTAAAGTAATGTAATGTAATGTAATGTAATGTAATGTAAAGTAATGTAATGTTCCTCCACAATAAAGTCCACTGCTCATTGATGTGATGAGATCTAGTGATCTAGAGACCCATCAGCCTCTCTGTCCTGCAGCCATCTTTCTCTCAACAGGCTTGTACGGGAAGTGTTTGAAGCACTGCAGTTCAACATATTGAACTGCCATTATTTTTCACCATTGCATTTTGGCATTTTCAAAACAATGACAACAACAAGCACCGACTGCTGTCATCCTAACTCCTCCCACCAGGCTGCCGATGTTCCACCGCAGGACAACGCTGATCTCTCTGGATATCTTCGTTTTGATTGCTGGTTGCTGGCTATTTATTTTGTCATGCATTGTAAAATAAGGAGACCAATCCAAAGTCTCCTGCGGTGGAGGAAGGAAACAAAAAACATGGAAAGCTATTTGTATTGTCATCCTGTCCCTCAGAGGATCCATCACACACACTTCCAGCTCAACGCACCCAGAAGGTGTTGAGGCCTCTGCAGGGTGAACGCTCCTAGAGAGATTCACTTTAATGCAGATAACTGAGGAAGCTCTGACTTCTCATCTCTAGCCAAACAGCTACGACGAGCACGTGCCCTCCTGGGGTGTGCAGGTGAGAAGGTGGGCGGAGTCAATGGCAGTGCGAGTCACCGACAAAGCTTAGGACCTAGGCTCAACACCTCTCAACCAACTAGTTATCAAACCAATCCTTTTCCAATCGATGGAGCAAATCTGCAGTAAGAAGTGGGACTTCTACACAGGCTGCATCTGAATTCAATCCTTTTCTTTAAGTGTAGTTTGAGTATCTGAGCACTAGTTCAACATCGATGCTCACATCAACAGATTGCATTGAGGGTCTCATGTTCATCCTAACACATGACTGGCCTTCAGAGAAAGGATTCATTCATTCATTTATCAAAACCAACTTATTGCATGAGCAGAATGTATTTAGTTCATCAATTGACTTCCTGTCAGGAGGCCTGTACTGCAGCTCTCACCACGTTCCAGAAGAAGGGGTTGAAGACGATGGCGATCACGGCGACGCAGAACCGAGGGTCTCGGACGTCGATGTGTCTGAGGCCGTCCTCCATCAGCGACATGTCCACCTGAGAGAGACAGACAGGTGAGTTTCCATTCACTGAGAAGAAGACAGAGGGTTAGACGGTGAGGATTTTTTACAGTATTTTTCCGTATTTTCCCGTTACATTAGGTTGTCTTAACCAAAACACTCTAACATCCCAGTTACAGGCCTCAGATGGCTGCAGGACAGAGAGGCTGATGGGTCTCTAGATCACTAGATCTCATCACATCAACGAGCAGTGGACTTTATTGTGGAGGAACATTACATTACATTACATTACATTACATTACATTACATTACTTTACTTTAGAGTCATTTAGCAGATGCTTTTATCCAGCAGCCTCTACAGGGAAGAGGCTGAATCTGAGGCCTGTAACTGGGAAGTTAGAGTGTTTTGGTTAAGACAACCTAATGTAACGGGAAAATACGGAAAAATACTGTAAATATATAAAAAACAAAAGATTCAAAAGGAACCCCATAGAGGACGTGGGTAAAAAAAAAAAGGTAGTTTTTAATGTTTGCATGCATGTCTGCTTAAGACAAAGCAAAATGTTTAGTCTGCACATGACAAGGTGAACACAGCTTGAACAAATAACTGTTTAGTCCATTTCCAGTTTATTCCCATGAAACGTTTCCTTTTCTGCAACCCTACTGCTGTGACTTCCAATGGTACACCACTCAAACATTTAGCAAATACAGCATAACAGTAGTAGATACTATACAGTATATAACTGGTGCTGTACTGCAGTATTATGGCATCAGGCTTCTGGAGGAAGAAACCATTGATAACATGCTAACAGTGACACAGCATTTCAAAGTGGAGCATGGAGCGTCTTAATGAAACCAACTGTGATAACGGGGCTGAACCCGAGTCCCGAAGTACATTCCTCTACAACCGCTGACCCGTCCTGTGATCTGAAACCAGCCGGATGACCAGTGAGAGTCACATAGATCTCACGGGGATCCCCTCTGTCCTCCCCCACCGGACGCTCACGCACTTCTAGGAGACGTCACAGTTCTTTTTTTTTTAATATCTATTGTTTTTTATGGATCATCACTTCATGTCGGTGGTGCTTTAGCCCATTCAAAAGGGTCAAAACTGCATGAAAGCCTACATGGGAAGGCCTGGTGTGAGACATAACATAACATCCTAACACCAACACGAGGTGCAGAGACCGTTAGACCACATGACCTCCTGAATGAACGGTTTTCCATTTCACTGCATGTCCCATTCAACCAGCCCTGAGCAGAGCGCACCACTGAACTACTGCAGAAACCTTCTTCAGCCACGTAGCACTAAAATTAATCCCTTCATCTTCAACATTAGATTTTCACAGCGGCGTTTTCATTTTTTCTCGAGGGCTTTGTGAACGGTCGACAACAAACAAGACGCCACTTCACCCGCTTTCATCATCAAACCTCATATCACAGCCGCCCTTCACAACACACACAAACAAAATACTACTCTCTTACAGTTGAATTACATTTCCAAGGTCCTTTTAAACAGCTTGTTGAATACCTCCTATGTGTGTGTGTGTGTGTGTGTGTGTGTGTGTGTGTGTGTGTGTGTGTGTGTGTGTGTGTGTGTGTGTTCTTGTATTTCTATACTTATAAGGACCCTCACAAAGAAAAGGAGGATATTTTAGGGTAGAAATAGTCTAAATCATGAAGTGAGTCCCTGTAGATTCGCCCAAATTAAATTCTGGTGTCTGGATGGAGATGAATACAAACTCTCCTTTAACTAAGAATTCATCATTCCTCTGTGGTGATATTCATTCAGGTAATTAAGATAATCGTATTGAACTCCACTTTGTTGGTTTCGTCAAGGAGGAAGCAGAGATCATGTTACAGGCTTTTATTTTACTGTCACTTTTCCAACATGGTGCAACATTTTTCATTGGTGCGAGTGATGGAGACTCATGGAAACCTGACTCTCTCTCTCTCTCTCTCTCTCTCTCTCTCTCTCTCCCTCTAGTGTGATTGTACTTCAGTGCATTATTTGGCCCAACAACACTTCACTCCTACACTACAGCGACCTGATGCCACATACTTAATGTAAGTGAGGCTATAAACAGGCTTAGAGTTGATTAGGCTCCCTGGGGAAGGGATGCTGAGGAGATAACCATGTGGATGTGAGGCGCGTTGTCACGGAGATTATGTGAAGAAAATGTGGAGTTGATGTTGAAAATAGAACTGCCCTGATTCTGCAACAGTTGAAAGCTGTACTCATCTCATCCTCACAACAATTCACCAGCCTGGATTATTATGTACCAATCACATCGAGCGGCAAAGTAGTCACGTGGTCACCTTGTACTTACACAGCTTCTTATATTATTTATTTGTTATTTTTATTATTTCCATTGTAGTTCTATTTCTTTATTTATTGGTGTTACTCTATGTCTGGCTGCTGTAACTGCTGTAATAAAGTACCTACCTGCCTACCTGCCTGCTACCTACCTACCTACCTGTCTACCTACCTACCTACCTACCTACCTACCTACCTACCTGCCTGCCTGCCTGCCTGCAGGTTAGAACAGATTAGTCAGCACAACACACACATATGGCAAACATTACATATATGGGAACACTAGGGAACACGCTGTGGTTACTATGCACTTTTTCATGCTAGTAGACATCGTAGGTTTGCTGGTATGTTTGGTGTGTTTAAGTCATCAAATATTATCATTATTTTTGCACTTTTTAAATCAGGAAATGGCGTGCACTATAAACCAGTGTAATCTTGTTAGCATCTAAATCACAGCTACAGTTTCTAAGGATTCCACTGGGTGTTTTGATTTGATGTTCGGTTTTATTGTTACAGCATAAAATCCATGGCAGAATACTACTAATACTACTACAGACCTGTACTTTCACAACATACTAATATTTAGGCCCGAGTATTCCCAGAAAAACTATGGCAGGCCTTCAACATCATCCAATGTAGAGGGGAACTAGAAACTAGAACAATTATCATCATAGAAAAATCATAATTTATATCACACAATTCTATTTTCCGCTCATTTTTGTTTGTGTGCAAAATACAGTTTTTGTATTTGATATTCGAGTGCTGTGGATTTGATATGGTTATGAATGTGGATATGAATGTCGCTTTTATGCTGAACAGGACAGACCGGAAGTCTTATTCTTGTTATGGCTGCGGAGCTGAAGAAGGTTACACGTCCGGTTGTGGCGTTTAGCCTTCACAATAAAAGCGCGAACGTTTAATGGCGTAAAAACATATATTCAAACCAATTCATTCATAATTAATCGTCAAACCCAAGAAGTGAAAACTCCTATTATTGGATTTAGCTGAATATCAATGAAATGTGACCTCTTCAGTATCCAATTTTACCTGGAAATTACAGTTTTGCCAATATGTCTGATTTTGAGGGCCTGTGTTTTTTTTTAATTTTGATCCTAAATGTTAGTGTGTAGTAAAAGTACAGGTGTGTAGTATTTTGACATAGATCTTGTGCAGCAGCAATGAAAGGTGACCTGAGTAATGTTTAATCTGTGTAGACGATGTAGTCCAAAAGAAACTCCATTTCAATGTAGAGGGTAACACAATTATTTGAACAATTATTACCATATAAAACATTTTACATATTGTATACTCGTATTGTTGCTTAATTTGTTATTTGTTTGTGCAAGAATACGTTTTTTTAGTGCTGTGGATTTGTACAAATGGCGCTTTTATTATGAAAAGATCGGACCGGAAGTGTTATTATTGTTCTGGCTGGGGAAAATAGCGAGGCTCGGTTAAAAGTGGACCGTCCCCTTTATTAAAGCACCGGTGTCGTGTCGTGTGAAAGCCCCGCCACGCCACCCCGCTGTCCTGTCACCGTTACCTTGCTGTAATCCAGGTTGTTCAGACCTCCGCAGCAATCCAGCAGCGCGCGATTATTATTTCCAACAGGATTACCGTTCCCCACGGCGGCGGCGGCGCTCATACGCACGGGACGCACACGAACAGACTAGCAGCGCGCGATCTTCATTCATGGATGTGGCCAATAACTCGTATTTCACAATGTCTGCATGCAAGTTGCTGTATTGTGAAAGAAGTTTCTATATAGGGTGCAGTAGCTCGCGAGAGAACCGATAAAACCCAAACAACCTCTGACCTAGCGCGGTGCTTTGTGGGTAATGTGGTTCAAAGTTCAGTCTACTTGACCGACAGTTCAGGCAGATAGTCCCTCCCCCCTCCAGGATGTATGTTGTCACCGTCCTGGGTAGAAAACCTTCCTCTCCAAGATGAAGAGTGGGAGGTTTTTTTTTTGAGGCTGTAATCAAAGATGTCATCCACCATTTTATTGCAGAATACAGTTTAGTCATCCTCTTCCAGGCTGACGTCTATCCCCACGACACTAATTAATGGTGGTCGCAGCAAAAAATGTCAAGCTGACAGGACGATCTGACGACAGGTTCGATAAATCCTAGATGGACGCTTTTATTTCAGAGTTTATCTGATCCAAGATGCTTCCTGGAGAGAAGGAGGGGAGGAGGGAGGGAGGAGGGAAGGAGGGAGGAAACTGAAATGTGAATTGATTCACTTGGAAGAGAGGAAGATACACCAGCTAGACTAGCACAAGGAGTCTGATCCCTCTCTCTCTCTCTCTCTCTCTCTCTCTCTCTCTCTCTCTCTCTCTCTCTCTCTCTCTCCTCTTTTCTTTTAGGATGAAACTGACATGTGATGATGATGAAGATGATGATGATCTAATTAATGTTAACGAGTGTTTCTATCACGTCTCACTCCAGTCACGTCTCCCTCTTCTTCTCTTCTTCACACACACACAGTGTGTGTGTGTGTGTGTGTGTGGTGGACTAATGTGTTGAGTGAATTCAACCTCAGCGCTCTAACAGAGATGATTAATATTTTGCTGAGAGTGAGGAGTGTCAGTCCTCTACTCCCCCCCCCTCACCTCTCCCCATCCTCCACTCTCCTCTCCTCTCCCCATCCTCCACTCTCCTCCTCTCCTCTCCCCCCCTGCTCCTCACTCATCTATCCACCTCTCTTCTCCTCCTTTCCTCTCCTCCTCTCCCCATCCTCTTCTTTCCTCATCTCCTCTCCTCTCCCCCTCCTCTCGTCTCCTCTCCACTATCCCCCCTCCTCCTCTCTCCTTTCCCCTATCCCCCCCGCCCTCCTCCTCTCCTCCCCTTTCCTCTCCTCACTTCTCCCATCTCTCCTCTCTCATCCCCTTCTTTCCTCCTCTCCTCTCCCTCCTCCTCCTCTCCTCCCCCTTCCTCGCCTCACCTCTCCCTCCTCCTCCTCTCCCATCCTCTTCTTTCCTCCTCTCCTCCTCCCCCTCCTCCCCCCCCCACCACCCCCAGCTGTTTGTTTATGTGTTTCCATTAGAGCTGACCAGTTAGTGGACCTCCTGTGTGGAGGGAGAGCAGGAGGCCTGGCTGGTACCTGACTGGGCATGCTGTCCCCTCATCAGCCACACAGGTGATCTGATCTGGGACCTGTTTCATGTAAAGCGAACATGACGTCCAACCAGGAGGTGAAGATTATGTCTGCAATTACCGTCCTCCATGTGAGCCTCTCTGCTCTTCCTCCTCCTCCTCCTCCTCCTCCTCCTCCTCCTCTGTCTTCTTCCTCCTTCCTCTTTGATAATCCATTCCCGAGACCTTTCCATGTGACCAGTGTGATCAACGAGCAGCCAAGCTGGTTGGAGATCAGTAAACATGTTCCAGTTTCCATCACCTTTGTTTCCCGTGACCGTAGGAGCCCCGGTGTTATCTAACAGTGGAGCTGCCTGGTACTTGAATGCACCTCATCACTGTAGATCAGACGAAGATACAAAGAAAAAGATGAATTTGAGGCTATCGCCGCCTAGCCGGCACACTTAATTATAGATGTGTTCTGCACCGCGTTCAAGCTCCATGTTCTCTCTTTTGACGATTTCCTTTTCATCCTCGGCTGAAAGGATGCAGGTCTTCGTCTCTGGGAGGAAAAACATGTGAGGATTGTGTTGTTGTGAGGCTCAGGAACAGGGAAGATGGGTGAGGTGGGAAACGAGGCAGAGATCTGACCTGGAGGTGAGGGGGAGACTTTGACGGTGCAGGTTTGAGCTCATCCAGACAGGGTTTATGGGCAGAACATAGACGGGGTTCCTGCAGGACTTCTCCAAGACCAGTATCTGTCAAAGTCTGTGCTGCAGACGTTATCTCTGGCTACAACTACAGAACAGATTAGTCAGCACAACACACACATATGGCAAACATTACATATATGGGAACACTAGGGAACACGCTGTGGTTACTATGCACTTTTTCATGCTAGTAGACATCGTAGGTTTGCTGGTATGTTTGGTGTGTTTAAGTCATCAAATATTATCATTATCTTTGCACTTTTTAAATCAGGAAATGGCGTGCGCTATAAACCAGTGTAATCTTGTTAGCATCTAAATCACAGCTACAGTTTCTAAGGATTCCACTGGGTGTTTTGATTTGATGTTCGGTTTTATTGTTACAGCACAAAATCCATGGCAGAATACTACTAATACTACTACAGACCTGTACTTTCACAACACAAATCAGTATTATCAGTACACGTTCCAGTTTCCATCACCTTTGTTTCCCAGACGTTATCTCTGGCTACAACTACACTCCGATGCTATCAGGACGCTTCTGATTTCAACAAGCAGCCGATCTTCACATTCAACATTTCGCGGATTATCAACAAATTTCCGTGACTTTTCCAGGTTTTCCAGGTTTTCCAGGTCCTGCACAGAAGGCTGTCGTCCTTCAGCTGAGGAGCAAACATGAAAATCACTGGAGTTACAAGGTTTTCACATGACAGCAGCGATACTGGATGACTAAAGCCAAATAAAGACTCCTTATATCACTGTTGTCGCATGAAAACCTTGTAACTCCTCATAACAATTTGAGTGATTTTCATGTTTTGAGTCCAGGGGAAGGATTACATGTCTTGTGTGGCTTGTTAAAGGTGAGCGACCCCCTGGGGCTTGTGAAACCCTGTTGAGGGTGAACATAACCACTAAGTCTTGACATGTGATGAATCAATTTAATGGAAGCTTCCAGAGAAGTGGCATCAACATGTTGCATGAACATCGTCAGCGCTACGATGACCAAAACCCAGTTTTCCTGCTGGCTGCCATCAGCTCGTCTGTTTTCTGACTGTCCCTGAACGCCTCTCTAATGATAAACCACCTATGGGTTGTGTAGGAAACATACTACTTTTCACTACTGTCACTTCCTTATGTTACTGACTGCCAGTTAAACTCATCTCACACAGTATAGTTCATTCTGAGGCCTACACAGACTATGTGTATTAGTACATCATACTTGCTGGTTAATAATGCAGAAATATTTCATATAATCAATATTTTCCTTACACCCTTTAAAGACCCATTGGATGATCGGTGGTCGATCTGAAAACAAGATTGGCGCTAAATTGACATTTGGGAGATACAAGGTTTTCACCCGACAGCAGCGATATGTTGCGCAACATCAGATGGCACAGTTCACTGCTTTAACATCATCCATCCCTCCATCCTGTCTTAGGGATGGTGTGTGAAATGACCAATGTAATACATGTAAGGGGGGCGAGTGGAGAGAGAGAGAGAGAGAGAGACAGAGAGAGAGAGAGAGAGAGAGAGAAACCTGATGGAGGGAATCATCCTTGATAGGCAGCAACATGCGTCACTCTAAAACCACCTGGAGGTTTCAGGATCGACTCAGCTGAACCTACTTGTTTTTATTGAGTCTCCATCTTTGTCTCTCAGCCTCACTGTGGTGTTCCTCACTGTGGTGTTCCTCACTGTGGTGTTCTTCACTGTGGTGTTCCTCACTGTGGTGTTCCTCACTGTGGTGTTCCTCACTGTGGTGTTCTTCACTGTGGTGTTCCTCACTGTGGTGTTCCTCACTGTGGTGTTCTTCACTGTGGTGTTCTTCACTGTGGTGTTCCTCACTGTGGTGTTCTTCACTGTGGTGTCCTTCACTGTGGTGTTCTTCACTGTGGTGTTCCTCACTGTGGTGTTCCTCACTGTGGTGTTCCTCACTGCTCTCCCCAGAGATCACCTGTCAATCAAACAGTGT
The DNA here is from genome assembly GCA_034670385.1 of Hoplostethus mediterraneus. NCBI lineage: Eukaryota > Metazoa > Chordata > Actinopteri > Trachichthyiformes > Trachichthyidae > Hoplostethus > Hoplostethus mediterraneus. The sequence goes on along the minus strand of JAXDDW010000130.1, from coordinate 304,806 downwards.
GTCCAGTACTGTGACGTCTTTCTCCTTGGATTTCCTGTTGATGGAGTTTGAGTTCCTGTAGGTGGCGCTCTTTTCTCTGTCTGTTCAGCCACGGTGGCTGACCTCTGACCTTTGACCTCCTGTGGTGGCAAGGGAGTCACATGTTGCAAACACAAATGCCTGAAACACCTATTATATGTCTAGTACACACACACACACATGCACACACAAACACACACACAATCAGACATTTTCCAAGACCTGCTAGGTACATACAGAATATGTTCGGTTTGCAACACACACACACACACACACACATTTCCACATACAGTTAAACATTCACACAGCGGGCCGTGTTTGCTTTTCCACGGATCAGAAACGAGGACCACGTGTGTTTGTGTTTTCATTCACGGCCACACACACACACACGCACATGCACACACACACACACACACACATTACACACACACACAGTAATTGTACATACTATTGGACCAGTATTGAAAGTGGACGAGGAGGAGTGAGCAGCCGAGGGCGAAATGAAACAGCAGAAGAAGGTTGGAGGTCTCGTTCGCATTTGATGAAACATTCATGAATCTGCTTGAAAGGTCTTCAGCCTGTCGACCGCCACTTCGGTTATCACACTCTCTTTGTTTGTTTTCTCTCTCTCTCTCTCTCTCTCTCACACACACACACACACACACACACCTCGGTTCAGGTAAACACTCAGCAGCTTTCCCTCCTGTTTATGGTCAAGCCGAGTCGGAGCGAGAGAGAGAAAAACAAGCGGTGGAAAGCTCTGCGTTTGCTTTCCCACAATCCCTCTGTCCTCAATGAAAGCACCGAATCTCCCAGAGATAGAGACAATAAATATCCCCATTGTTACACACACACACACACACACACACACACAAATGCACATGTGAGCAACAGAAAAGTGTGACCTGCAATCACACACACACACACATTCACACATTGTTTGTTACATGGTGTTGACAGTTAGCTAAACCAACTTGACATGTTGAACCCGTTGTTTTATTTTATTTTCACTTATTTTATTTTCTGTTATTTTGTTTTGTTTTGATGGAATGGCTTCTTCAGTTTTCTTCTTATTTTTCTTCATTTTTTTGCGCTTCACTTTCTTCTTCTGCTCTCTTTAATCTTTTCACACTTTTTTCCCATTGCTTTGGATCATAGGAGGACATAGGTGTGTGTGTGTGTGTGTGTGTGTGTGTGTGTGTGTGTGTGTGCCCATGTTACAGCTCCATCTACACTCTTATGTTCTTTCTAAATTGAGACGGCAGGTGTAATAGACATGGAGTGTGTGATGGGGTGTCTGATGCACACAGTCATGGGATACATTATGTCCAGACCCATTCAATTGTTCAGTGTGTGTGTGTGTGTGTTTGCTTTATGCTCGATGTCCTCACTTGTTCTGTGAGTTTGTCTGTTTGTCCTTTTCCAAAGTGAATTTTCAGTTCACCCGACTGCAGACGGTCAACGGGGTGATTAAACCTCAAGAGGCCTGAGCAGAACGAAGCTCATCGCCAGTCCTGTCATCATCACACAGACCAGAGGAGGCGCTTCCACCTCACAGCTTCTGTCTGAACATTTACTTTTTTAAACTATATATCTGAGTATCTTTGGAGTTGGAGTTTTAGTTGTACAAACTGAGCTGCTCTGGAGGCACAAATAAGGCGGCATTCATGATTTTGGAGGGTCAGCAGGCTAGCTAACTAGCTAACCTAGACAGCTATAGGCTAGTATGGCTAGTTTGAACTTGGAAGTTCAGCTAAGCTAACTAGCTAACCTAGACAGCTATAGGCTAGTATGGCTAGTTTGAACTTGGAAGTTCAGCTAAGCTAACTAGCTAACCTAGACAGCTATAGGCTAGTATGGCTAGTTTGAACTTGGAAGTTCAGCTAAGCTAACTAGCTAACCTTGATAACTTTATAGATTGTATTTTTTTCAGTTAGCAGCACAGCGCTAGTCTTCAAAGTGTTAGCTAGCTCCTCTCTTACCTCTTGTCTTATTCACTGGGCTTCAGTCTAACTTTACTAAGCCAAACAATTGTGGTTATTTGGCTCCTCCCACTGAGGTTCAACTCAACCGAGTATTTCCTCCTTCAGAGCAGCTCCGCCTACGAGAAATGTTTGTAGAACTAATACTCCAGTCTGCACAGGGTCGTAAAAAAAGGCAATCCTTCCGGCCAGCCGTCATCCGTCTATCCATCCACTCATCTATTTACCCATCCATCCATCCATCCACTCCAGAGATGAGTGAACTGATTTGAGCTGACCAGTCTCATCTCATCTTTTTTCCAGTGCCATAATGGGTCTTGTAGCTGCTCCCTGTCAGCCTGGTGCAATAAATCTCAGGGATTAGATAAGGCTGCAGGAAATTGATTAACAAGGCGAATTAAAAAACAAAAAAAGAATTGTCTCTCTGTTTGTGTATCAGGCATCGCTGCCATCGCTGCCACCAGATCTGCTGAATTAGCGCTGATGACGACGTGTAACTAAAATAAAACTCATCAGTGTTTAGACGTACTGTACGCCAACCTGTGTGTCATTTACTGACAACGCATTGATCCCAACCATAGGCTGTCAATTAATTTGCTAATAGGATGTTCTGGTACAACGTGTGTGTGTGTGTGTGTGTGTGTGTGTGCTGGAAGTCGTCACTGGGAAAAGCAAATCAAGGCATGGTGTCGCGGTGTGTGAAGCCCGCTGTGTTTCTCTACAGTGTCTACAGAGTCTGTAATGGTGATGAGGAGAAACCATACAGGGTGTAGTGGAGGGTAAACCAACTCAGCCCACTTCTTCACCTTTTAGCCTGACGTAAATGTTCATAGCATAAATCCACAGAATACATCATCATTGTGTTGTAGGAACATATGAAGTTAAATGAAGATGCAGTTCTTGAAAGTTGTGGTGTCTTTTTTCAACGAGACCTTAAAGGGTAATTCAGGGATTTTTCAACCTGGCCTCTATATCCACAAAATCGCCTATCATACCGCAAAGTAGATCCCAAAAGTTTCGGAGTTGCTCCGGTAGAGTTCGGTTCAGTTGGCAGTCGCAAAACGGGCTCCATGGCGACAACGTAATCTGTAGGGGCATAGAGGCGTGGTCAAAGTACGTCCACCAAAAGTGCTTGATTTTGCCACTGACAGGCTCAGATTGTTATTGGTGTGTCTGACAACATTACTGAAAGGATCGCTACAGAAATAGACCTTTTTTAACCAGACGGTGGACAAAGGTAGTCTATAGCGAGAGGGTTCACTTGTTGCAGGAAGAGGACAGTTGTTTACACCATCCTCTTTTTGCAACAAGTCAGCCCTCTTGCTTTCATAGACCATCTTTGTCAGAGTTGAGAGTTGAGAGTTGAGAGTTGAGAGTTGAGAGTTGTTGGAAATATGACAAAGGAGTCACTTCAAATTCACACTCTTAGCATGCAACAGGTCACTTCCTGGAGCAGACGGTTTCTACTAACGCTGCCACTGCATTTCTTACAGACGTTAACTAGATAAGTCTGCGATGCATCCAGCTACCCACTGACTACCCGCCCTCTGATTTGTTTACCCTCTCCACTTTCATTATTTTTACTGCTGAGGCAAACATTGACAACAACCTGACCTTGTGAACTCGTCTTTCATTTCCTTTCCAGATGTTATGTCTTTTTCCCATGGAGGCTCTGCACTGTTTCTACAGCACCAAGATAACAGACAAGTTCTTGCATATGAGACACTCTTGCCGTCAAAGTAATTGTGTGTGTGTGTGTGTGTGTGTGTGTGTGTGTGTGTGTGTGTGTGTGTGTGTGTAGTGTACATACGCTGCATTGGTGTATGCATGCTGCTCTGTGCACCAAATAAAACCAAAACAAAAATACGAAGGCTGCTGTCAGATCAAACACCTTAATCGTCATCTCTTAGTATAATCTCCCATCCTGCAGGTATTGAGTCTGCAGCACAGCATGGTTCCTGCTGTGTACTCAGTGGGTGAGAGAGAGAGAGAGAGAGAGAGAGAGAGAGAGATAGGTGAACAAATCAATTTTCAGTCTGCCAGAGAAGAAAGCTCTCTGTGTGATTGTCCTCGATGTACCGGTTGGCCCTCTGCATGGCCTGCAGACATTTCTGTCTTCTGGTTCCAGTAACGCCTTACAGAGAAAACACTCAGATGCACAATAAGCCCAGGTGGTTAGAGACTACATGGTCCATTAGTCACCTTAACCCAGTGGATTAACCTGTCTGGTCTAGAATTCTGTTAAAAGCCTGAATTAGTGAGTGAGTTAGCGCCTCATATAACCCGACAGTGATATTAACCTACAGGACAATGGTGCATCCCAATTGTATTATGTGTGAAGTGTGTGAAAGGGATTCTCGTCCTGTGTGTCCTGAAGTGACTCGTATAAATGAAGAGTTTGGTCCCAGAAAGGAGCTACAACACTTTTACAGAACCCCAGTTCATGTTTCATCCTCTGAGAATCAACTCTTCAAATGTATCTTTCAGCATCCGTCCCAGATCTGTGAACTGGCTTGGTGTGCAACGAAAGCAGCAAGGTTTGATATGTTGATGTCTGTAGATCTTAAAGCCAAATATGATTTATCAGGTATCTGTGTGCTGCATGGCCATGACGGACAGCCTGCAGCAGATAGGAGCACACATGGACAAAAGATGATGGGACGGCAATGGCGATGGCGAGAACGCTTGAGATGGAGAGAAAGTGATTGAGGGGTAGAGAGAGAGAGAGAGAGTTGATTTACGATCAGATTGACTTGTGATGAATGGAAGGATACACTCAACCTCCCGAAACACCAACATTATGAGCAACAAACTGTAGGGAGTCACTTCGGCACTCCTTCCTGGAGGAACAGGAAAGAGAAAAAAAAACATCTGAGGAGAAAAGGAGGAAGCGTTTATCAGCACGTGTTTATTCTCACCCTCACACATGCTTGTTGGGGGTCGGGGGGGCGGGGCATGGCGGAGAATCAATTCACTGCTGTCTGTCAAGTGACCGATGCTGTGTGACTCACAGTTTGGCTCCGGGCAAACCACCAAATGTGCTCAGAGAAACGCGAACGCTGCCACGAGTGTCACGTTGCCTCCAGCCCAGCTGTTGCTCGAAGGCCGAGCGCAGTAATTGTTTGTGTACCAGCGAGTCTGTCGCTCAGTCAGCAGGACGTCCAGATCACGGACAGGCTGGGAAAAAATCAGGTCAGAGAAAGTGATTGGGAAGATGCAAGAGATGAAGAAACATTCGTCTTCGCACTATTTGTTTTTCGTTTATTTGTCTTAGCTCTTGTTTATTTGTCTTCACTTATTTGTCTCATCTGTTTAAATAAAGTGTAGGTATCTAACTTATTGATCTTTTACCTCAGCACTGGTTCTGCTAGATGATGATGTTTAGGAAGGAAATGATTACGATTTCTGGTGACTAGTAGTTCTCTATGTTGAATGCACTTATTGTAATTCACTTTGGATGTAATGTAATGTAATGTAACGTAGTGTAAAGTAAAGTAGTGTAAAGTAATGTAATGTAATGTAACGTAGTGTAAAGTAATGTAATGTAAAGTAGTGTAAAGTAATGTAACATAGTGTAAAGTAATGCAAAGTAGTGTAAAGTAATGTAACATAGTGTAAAGTAATGCAAAGTAGTGTAAAGTAGTGTAAAGTAATGTAATGTAAATAATGCTATTTAATGTAATGTAATGTAGATAATGTAATGTAATGTAAAGTAATGTAATATAATGTAAAGTAGTGTAGTGTAATGTAATGTCATGTAAAGTAATGTAATATAATGTAAAGTAATGTAATATAATGTAAAGTAGTGTAATGTAATGTAAAGTAATGTAATATAATGTAAAGTAGTGTAGTGTAAAGTAAAGTAATGTAATGTAATGTAAAATAATGTAATGTAAAGTAATGTAAAGTAACGTAACGTAACATAACATATTATTGTGTTTCTATTGTTTTTACTGTGGTCTTATAGTTTCTTTATTTGTTTTTATTGTCTTTTTACTGCAAACCAAATGTCCCTTATATGACATTGAAATCGGACTGAACTGCGACTAAACTCCTTGTATTGATTTCATGCCATACCTCCTACTCTTGACTACCTGTTGACGTAAAGAGGATGTAACGTAACACTGACCGTCATAAGACCATCAGGAGGACTAACCTACTTCCACTAGTCAACTGTTACGTTAACAATCTGACCTAATTCCAAGTCAGACTGTGTTCCCCTCCCACCTTAACCTGGCTGCTATAAGGATATGTCACATATCCATTTAATCACAATGCCCCAGTAACCTTTAAGAAGTGACGAGTCACGGATGATATCGTAACACAAGAGGCCACAGGAAGTAAACTCTGCTGAAGCTGATGGGGTCAAAACGCGTTGGAAGCAGTTTCTAGCAAGTATGACTCAAACAGAATAAAAGCCATTCAATGCTTTTTTTTTTACCTCTCTCTGTATTCACTCCTTCACCATCATCATGCTGGAAAAAAAGGAAAAAGTGGTCAATTGAAGAAAAGCAATCGGTGACCTGCTGATGCTTGTCGTTCTTTCAGCCGACCTCAGGAATGCACTACGCCACGCCCACGCAGCTGTTGATGCATCGCAGGAGAAAGGTACGAGCAGCCAGAGAATCAAGGGGTTTTCTCACCTTTTATTTCTCCCTCGTTCTCCAACCCTCATTGAAGCCGTCCGTCCTTGAGACTTTGAATTTCTGTCTTGTTTGCCGGCGGGTAACGATCTGCAAACCCTGTTTTCTCTCATTCTCACTCTCTCACTTTATCCATCCTTGCTTTCTCTCGGACAGATGACAAGCTTTTCACCCTTCCCCCCCTGTGGTTTCTACTTCACGTCCACAGGAGAAATAGCCCACAATTCAAGGTTCCTGCACATCAAGACCTTCAGTTTTATACGTCTGACAGTATCAGTCCTTGATGTGCGGTGGCGATGCTGACTCTCCAGAATTTTCCCAACTTTTTGGGGTTTTCCGATCCTTTTTAAGACATTTTCAAAATCATTTTCCATCATTTGTGGTAACGTTGACATACTATTTCCTATGTTTGAGTTTGGCTAGTCAGGTGAGGAGAATCAAGGCATTCACGTGTGTGTGTTTGGTGTCTTGTACATACTGGATGTACTGGATGTGCACAATCAATCAATGGCATTTCTGGCGTGGATGCTCATGTGCACGTGTGCGTCCATCCCTTGGCAACAGCAGTGTGTTGTGCATGTGCCCACTCAGCTTGACGTCCAAGGATCGATAATCAATACATCTCACATCATGTACCGCTGTTTTGTTTTTGTTTTTTTGTTGTTCAAGCTGCTACTGTCTCCATGGGCCCTCTCGCCCACCGTCTCAATCGGGTGACAAGAGGCTGCAAATTGAGCAGAAACACATTGAGACTGCTGGGTGAAGATTACAGCCATGCAGTTATCAGTTCTCCACAACGTCTATCTGAAAGACTACAGGAATAAACATCTCGAAAACGATGCAAAACAGTTGCATCCATCATTCGGTCGATGGTAATTACCAATAATAATAATAAAATAATCATACTATATCAGATTTATAAAGCACATTTCTGAACATTAGGGAGACAAAGAAAACAAAACAGAACATTCAACAAAAGTCCTTCAATGCGAGTTTGAAGAATTAATACATTTATTTATTATTTATTTTTAATTTAAATAAATAATTCATTTTCTGTTTATTTTCAATGAATGTTCCAATTATTGCTTGCAAGCTACTTTTGTTAATTCATGAAAACAACACAGTGTAATGGAAGGAAATACCAACGCAGCAGAAACTACATGGTTTTCTTGGTCAGAACTGCAGGGATGCTGCAGACCGCTCTGGCCCCGCCCACAAAGCATTAACATATTTTACAGAAAGAAAACATTTGTTTTGGATTCTTCAGTGAAATAATTTTTTTATTAACCCTGAATTATTTTCTCTGAATAAGTGCTGCTTGATGGATCAAATGTACAGTTGAGCTGCAGTTCACCATTGGGTCATTATGCACATTTACAGAGAACAGAACAGAACAGAATAAAACAGAACAGAACAGAACAGAACAGAACAGAACAGAACAGAACAGAACAGAACAGAACAGAACAGAACAGAATAAAATAAAATAGAATAGAATCTTTATTACCATACATCCAGTGGACATTTTCAGTACAACATGGGATGGAACAGAACAGCTCTGCTCTGGTCACATGTCAGTAGACTCCATTAGACTACCAAATCCTGGTGCAGCTGGACGTGATGTTCTCCAGAGGGAGGGAACGTAGCAGGCGGGAGGCAGAACAGGGTCGGTACCTCTCTCCGGTTCCATCACCACCACTCCTCTCACCCAGCCCGGCCCGACCCAGAGACTCAGCGGCAGGTATGGATGCAGGCTGGCTGAGGTGCATGACCCCAGTCGACCTTTAATTAGCACACACACACACACACACACACACACACACACACACACACACACACACACACCACATCCCATTTTGCGGCATCTCCACCAGCCTAACTAAGGTTGATGATATCTGACATGAGCAGAGAAGCCTGATATTTCATAATTTAAAAAAAAAGAGGGTTGATTCAAGGAGAAATAGGAGGGGGAAAAAAGGAAATAAATCATTCAATTATTTTTTTATTAATTGGTGAATCAAAAAAAGTACATTTTGCTAAAATCTTCCTGCTAGAAAACAAGTTTCGTTTCTGGGTAAATGAAGCGGGTTCATGGCGGGCGGTCACATACTCACTAGATTCATACATTCAGAGGAGGGATGAAGAGAAAGGCTCCAGAGTGTCCAGTTCTCGCCGTTCTGTCACAACGCGACCCTCCCATGATGCAACAGCTTCCTCCGCAGACTGGAAACAGAAAAAAAACTACTTTCTATTCAGAGTGTTGGACACATGATACAGTACCAGGAGGATTCGCTGTCTGGGTTAGCAGGTTTACTCTGTTCTCAGAGATGTAAACCCCCCGTACTCCAGTAACTGGGGAACACAGTGAAACCCAAGCTAGCTGACACCGCAGACAGGAGTCAGTGTGTGTGTGTGTGTGTGTGTGTGTGTGTGTGTGTGTGTGAATGTGTGTGTGTGTGTGTGTGTGTGTGTGTGTGTGTGTTCTTGTACCTGTCTTTGTGAGGACCTGCGTGAGTTTTAGACCTTCAGAATGAGGACATCTATCGATCCTATCGAGCCTGCTATCGATCAACATAGTGCATGCTAAAGTATTAGCATGGAGCACCGGAGTGAATGATCTACCGGGGACCCATGGATGATTTTGGTGTCTATGTTCTCTCAATGGACAGGTAAGTTCCTTTAAGTCAGGTTCTACAAGGTATGTCCAGTATGTTATCTTAATAAAATAATAGAATAGAATAGACTCTTCCTCTACTTGCAACACCTTACTCACCAGTCTACCGGAGGGGAGAAGCTACTGTTGATACCGTAATGGTTGTAAGGTTGTCTTTTTACCACGATCACATCACAACAGCATCTGTTAATACTCAGTTGATTCTCAGTTGAACTGCCAGCTGATCTATTTCAGATCCCGTCTCTGCGTTCAGCAAGGTCCAGTAGCCTGGCAACCCGGGTGGAAGTAGGGGGCATCCACGACGAACTGCAAGTACAAACACCGGAGGAGGAGGAGGAGGAGGAGGAGGAGGGTGGAGATGAGGAGGTAGATTAAAGAAGAAGAAGATAGAGGAGAAAAGTTGATGTTTCTTGAGAATGGAGACTGTAGGACACCCACACACACACACACACACACACACGTTTTTGTATTTTGTATCTTATCTATCTATACAGGGCCAGTCCCCTTTCCAGATGTTGCTATGACAACTGTCTATATTTACACCTTTGGCTGGATTGAGGCAGAAAGGACAGACAGCTCTACTGTCTCAGTACCAGACATGTGCATCAGTGATTCATAACATATGGTAGACGCTATCTAACTGTGACTGCCCCTCTGCATGCTGGGACAAAGTCCAAGGCGGGACATCAGTAGTACTGTTGTCTGCAATGCCCTGCTTCATACTCACACAGTTACACATGTTCAAACCTGGGGATTCACAAAACCTTCTTAGGGAAAACAATGCTGCTTTTCCATGACTTTAGTCTTTAGAAAAAAAGTTAATAAAAGTTGATACTCATCAAAATCAAAAAACTATTCTAAAAAGGAAAGTTCCCAAATTTGTTTGAAATTTTTTCACAACTTGACGGTATCCTGTCACTGGTCTTAAAGTTGTCGCAGAGAGAGCCTCTAAATTCATTAATTTAAACATACATTGTAGACAGCTTAGTCTTAATAATTTCACCTAATGTCTCTTACATTTCAAGCTCAGCAGTTTATTGTTCAGCTTGTCGCTAGTTTGATTTGGTGTCATGAAAACAAGCTAGTGGCCTTTAGCCAAAAGGCCGTGGCAATGTCTGAGTCTTTTCCTATAAGTCAAGTTTCTTATTTTAAGTAAACCTTTCACTAAGCCTAAAATAATGTTCCAAAATATGTTAGTTTTCAAAAAATCCTCCTGGTTGTTAGTTTGGTCTTACTTGAGACGGTTGTAAAAAACCAAGAGAAGTTCAAAATAGATGAGACTAATTTTAAGAAAATATTGAGTACTTCTTTTTTTTTTTTTTTGCATTATTTTACAAAACAAAACATTTCTTGACATAGGACCCCAATAAAGATGAATTAATAATAATAATTAATAAAAATACAATAAAATAAAAATAAAAAGGATAAAAAAATAAAATAAATACATAATATTAATAAATAATACATAATAATGATAATAATAATAATAATAATAATAATAATACTTTAGTACAAAAAATAAGATATTTACAGAAGGGGTGACATTTGCAGCTAAACGGGGTCAGTGAGTACTTCTTAAACTTTCTTCTGAGGAAACCTCTTAAGATCTCTCTGCTGTTGGTCGCTGAACAGCAGCACTGAGCAGCTGGAGGCTGAATGCTCCAGGGCTGCTTGACTGGAGTAGCTGAGGGAGGGGAAAGCACATCTCACTCACTGGGATTCAAACTGGCAACCTTCCATTCACAAGCACATTCCTCAAACCCCTAAACGACGTTGTATTTACGTGGTATCTTTATATGTTTGCAGGCGAACGTCTCTTCTGGGAGAACGTCCTCATCTCTTCCAGAAACAAAGGCCCCCGGGAGCTTCGTCAAGCCCATGAGAGTCTGCCAGCAGAAGCTTGTGCCAGTCTGTCTGTGACTCATGTGGTGATACGTGTCTAATTCTGTCTCTGGCTCTATTATTACGGATGAATACAACTAACTTGTCGGAGCTCGGGTCTGAGACGTTGCTTCATGTCACATTCCTTCAGGTTTTCTCCTGGTCTAACTTTAGCAGCGTCGATAAAGACACCCTCGGGGGGAAAAGTGAGCGTCACACCCCTTCGCCCAGAACAACAGCTGCTTTCCTGACAATTAACGTTGTGTTCAAAACAACTTTGTTTTAGGGTGGATTTTCTTGTTTGAACACATTTGTAGGTTTAGTTGAAGGTCACCCACGCGTTCATCCACACTTCTGCCTCGGTCAGAAGTCTCAAGCTCACCATGTTCGTGGGGTGTGACACGTCGTATCGCGTCGGGGCGCGGCGGGTTACGGTGTCGCCCGGGTTGACGGCAGCTGCCTCAGCCACGGTGCCACCGGGTGAGAGACCCCCCGGTGCTGTTTTGTCAGTGAGTGGGTGCATCCTTCTGGCCATCGCTCCCGGATGCTGATGATTACGCGGCAGTGTCGAGGCACTCCGTACACTGATGAAGAAGGGTTGTGCAGTCAGCGGGCGCTGGGGAGAACACGTGGATTCATGTAAGGTTGTTGGCCTGAATCATCAGACTGGACGGGGGAAAGTAAAAAACTTAACATGATTGATTCTGAAAACAATAAAAAGTGCATTAGCGCTGCAGCAAACATCCGTAATGAAAAAAGACTAAAAAAAATCAGGTGAAGATATATCAAGCGTATCGTGTCGTCCTAATATAGCGAGATCACCTGACAGCTCATCTCCGGAACAGATCACAACAAGCTTTTCCTGCAGCACTAAATATACTGCACCTTACTAAATGGGCCAAACAACAGAGAGGCCGGCTCCCGTCACAAAGCATCAGGGAAAAAAAAGCTTTTCTTCACCGCCGTCTTCTCCGTCGACCCCCTGCTGCAGTCCTAACCCTCTTCCCTGCTCCTCTCATCGCCTCCTGACAAAGACACACCGAGGCACCAAATATATCTATAACTGCATCCGGTGTGCACGGTCCTCGCCAATCGGACGGCTGAAAAGGCCCCATTGTCCTCAGCAACGAAACGCCACAGAGAGGAAGCACTTACTACTAACCCCCCTCTGCAGTAGGTTCAGTACGAGGCCCTCAGGTCAGACTAGCCTCTCGGTTTGAACGAAGGGCACAGTAAAAATAAACCCCCTGAATGGTTGACCGCTAGCTGCACGCCTGAGGCAAGTGATGTTGGGAGCATCATCCACGGGACGAGAGAGGCAAAGGATCCAACGCTGGCGAGTCCAGTTTTGTCACTTCCTGTGGGCGGAGAAGATTTTTCCCGCCAGTGACCATTACTGAGAGAATTTGACAAATATGGAGAATCAAAGTTCATCTGAGTTATTGGGCATGAGGTGCAGGTTTACATTAGGATCTTACTGCAGCTTCAAACATGTTTACTACAATTTGCAATCGCTTGGTGGTAGTTGAAGTCATTTTTACTAATTGAATACTTTTTTGCCATTTGAAGGGGTACTTACACTATATGACCAAAAGTCAGTGGACCCCCCTACTAGTTATTGAGTTCAGGTGTTCCTCAGGGTTTGGGCTTGGCCCCTTAGTCCCAGTGAAGGTAATCTTAATGCTACAGGATACCAAGACATTTGAGCCAATTGGGCACTTCCAAGAAAGCCAGGTCCATAAAGACCTGGTTAGACCAGTTTGGTGTGGAGGAACTGGACTGGCCTGCCCAGAGCCCTGACCTCAACCCCAATGAACCTTTGGGAGGAAGTAGAACGCCGATGGTGAGCCAGGCCTTCTCTCCAACATCACTGCTTCACCTCACTAATGCTCTTTTGGCTGAATGGGCACAAACTCCCACAGACACTCCAACAGCTTGTGGAAAGTCCTTCCAGAAGAGTGGGGGGGTCCAACTCCATATTAATGCCCATGGTTTTAGAATGGGATGTCCAGTAAGCTCATATAGGTGATGGTCAGGTGTCCACTGACTTTTGGCCAGATGGTGTATCTACTGCAACTAGCTGCTACTTCTGGCTATTAAAGAAAATCAGGGAATTGCATTTTTTCATATTTTTTTCAAGCCGTGTTCCTCTTTGTCAAAGTAAAATAAATCCTCTAAATCATTTTGTGTCTGACCTCAGTGTCTGCCTTCCTCTCCTCTTCCTCCTCCTCCTCTTCCTCCTCCTCCCTCCAATCATTTCCTCATCTGGTCCATGTCGGAGGGGGGGAGGAGGATTTGTCGATGAAAACATAAACACACATGGCGCTTCTGACTACTCGGTGGAAAACTAAACAAACCAAGGTGTGTGTGTGTGTGTGCGTGTGTGTGTGTGTGTGTGTGTGTGTGCGTGTGTGTGTGTGTGTGTGTGTGTGTGTGTCACAGCGGGAGGTTTTCCTCAGTGTTTGTTGATGTTCTTCAGCTGAGAGGAGGAGAAGCTTATCTTAATGGGTCTGCTTCACTGGAAGACCTGCTGTCTCGCTAACAGCAGGGCTACTCTCACACACATACACACACACACACACACACACACACACACACACACACACCGACGTTGCTCTATTCACATGTGGAACAGAGAAGCAAAACACCCACATTAACACACATAATGTCAACTCATCCACACAGCGGATAACGTTAAGGAAGTATTAATTTCCAGCGTTGATAACGAGTTTCCAGTCTCACCTGGAGCAACAACCAGCAGCATGACAGACATCCAACATGGCGGGAGATATTGAACATGATGACATACTAAGTCCTGGAGAAGAAGAAGTGGTGGTTGTGCTGCATTCGTCCTGTTATAAACGCCACTGGACCCCCTGGGGTGCATCACAAGTGACAACCACAATAAAGTCGTGGTGACAAGTTCAATCTATTAAATATAGCAGAAAATAAAGTAGAGTGTCTAAGGAAACCATCAACACTGCAGACAGCCGGAGGAAAAACACCACCAAGCCTCCTGTAGGTCGATGGTCAACACGTCGTCATATTTCATGTTTGTTTGTTTGTTTGTTGTTTGGTCTCAGCAGTGACACCAATGACACTGGTGACTCAGAACCAGGAAGACGTGGAGAAAGAGACAGAAAATAATAAACCTCCTTGTCCTCCTCCTCGTCCTCCTCCTCCTCCTCGTCCTCCTCTCTGAGTTCATCTTATAAACAACCTCGACCTTTCGCAGCAGCAAACTGGACGTCTGGTCGGTGGGAAGACTCTGAGGTGTGCAAACAAAGACCAGTTCCCAAGCGCAGATGGCTGCCGTGCCTTATCACAGCTAAGGCAACCATCACAACTACACACACACACACACACACACACACACACACACACACACACACACACACTGTAGCAGTGTCCTTGGGGTTATAGTGCCCTTTGGTAGGGCTAATGACTTGGAGAGCAACTGGTGCAACAGATGGCCCCCGCTAAGTCATATGAGAGCGAGGGGGATGACTGACTTGTGTACCTGTTCACACCAATACACACCTCTACACACACACACACACACACACACACACACACACACTGTGACTGTGTACCTGTTCACACCAATTCACACCTCTACACACACATCCACTGGAGTGTGGATGGGCGGCGTGAGCACTCTTGCGCACACCTTTTGTCTTCTGTTTCTCTCACTCTCTCTTTCCGTGGACGGACTTCCACTGCAAAATGATTTTACTGTGAGAGATGTGGAGCATTTTGTATTATTGAAGATGCTACGTGCAGAATTTTAATATACCACCACGTTCATTTAGAGACGTCAGTATAACTACTGTAAACAAACCAGACCTCCACCAGCAGCCTGCCAGCCTCTACTAGCCTGTCAGCCTCTACCAGCCTGTCAGCCTCTACCAGCCTGTCAGCCTCTACCAGCCTGTCAGCCTCTGCCAGCCTGTCAGCCTCTACCAGCCTCTACTAGCCTGTCAGCCTCTACCAGCCTCTACCAGCCTGTCAGCCTCTACCAGCCTCTACCAGCCTGTCAGCCTCTACCAGCCTCTACGTATTCTACATTGTGTCCACCGGGTCGATTTGGAGGGAAATCTGCTGGATTGCTTTACGGCACCAAACAGGAAGGGGGCGCTGTCATATGGCACCATGTGCTGTTTATGGGCAGGAGAGGACGACTGTATGATGATAAGTGTTAATATGTGTCTGTGTGTAGGATAGGATCATGATATCATCAGACTGAAGCAACACGTATCTGTGAAATATCCCTAAATATACCCTTTGACCTTTGATGCTACATGTAGCATTTTAGCATTTAAGAAATCATCACCACGTTAATTTAGAGACATTAGTGTAATAACCGTAAACCAACCAGACCATCACCAGCAGCCTGTCAGCCTCTACCAGCCTCTAGTCCATTTGGAGGGAAATCTGCTGGATTGCTTTACGGCACAAAACAGGAAGAGGGCGCTGTTCTTCCAGCACTAACGGAGATAAAGATAAAGAGTTTCTGGCGACGGCAGATGGAGGAAGGAGAGAAAGGAAGATGGAAAAATTACTTCCAACATGTTGATCCTCTTCAGGAAAGACAAAGAGAGAAAACGTCTGACTCAATGAGCAAAAAGATTTATGGGTCTTATTTTTGTACATGTAGGTTTAATTTTGAAAACCCCTTGAGTGTGACAGTGACCAGTCGTCTCCTCCATGGTCTCATTTGTTTACGGTAAATAAACCAAATCATCACTGTTCTTCTGACAATGATATATTGTTGTTCAAACATGCGAGCACCACCACCACCATACCTGACTCAGCACAGGACGCAACCTCAACATATAAAGCATCTAACTCAACAAAACCTGAAGCTGGCAGAGGAAATATTGTGAGTAGGGAAGCTGCACCCTTCGTTTCTTTCACTCTTCTTTCAGTGCTCAGTGAAAACAGTATCAATGGGCAAACTGCTGCTTGCTGCTGCTACACTGTCCTCAGTGTACCTGTGATACAAGTCTGCCCCCTGCTGTGTATAAGCGGCATTACAGCTGCACTCAGCTTGTTTTAACAGAGGCAATATACCAAATCTGTGAGTTGAAGATCTAAACGGACGTTCATCTGTGGGTTAGTACATTTTTCCATCTTTCTGACATGTGGTTTGTGTTTCTGTGTGAATGCTCACGCTGCATAACGGTAACAAAGCGTTGCAATATCAAATCCTGTGTCCTGGTAAACGCCTCACTGGGTCTGTTAACATGTCATCCATTCACATCCTGGCTTGCACAAGCTCCGGCACTGTGTGAGGTCCTTGTTCTGTCTCATTTTGAGTATTATGTCTTATCGGTTGATGTGTATTTGGTTCTTTGTGTGTTCCTGTTTGTTTTCTAAAGGAATCTGACTCGACTGGCCAATGCATCAAAGCGATCCTGTCCACCCTCAGATCCTGAACTTGTTCTGAACTGCTTCCATGTTAGTAAATCAGTGATTCCCTCAGTAACAGTTACTGAGTCTTTACTGAGTGTTAGCAGCCAAACCGTTTGATTTAACCTGCTTGCAGCACCAGATGGGCGGGCTCTACCACAGCAAGATAGTTCAGATAGTCTCATGTTCAAGGGGCAATAAGTAATTTATCACTTTTATCGAGCGTTTTGAAACCCAGAAGTCTCATTACCTGGCAAAGTAATTGCTGCAGATATTTATGGTTATTATGGTTATTTCCCACCATGGGGCAGTAAAAATGCACCTAATGCACCTTTAAATCGATTGTCAAATAGTCCTATAGTCTTCTGTCATTCGTTGTGCGGCAAACCGAGGCGTGGGCTCGTGACTGGAGAGTCGCTGGTTTGAATCCTCAGACCAGATGGGAAAAAACGTGTGAAAAGTGAATTAGTGACGCTCTCCCTTCCCTCAACCACCACAGCCAAAGTGCCCCTGAGCAAGGCACTCAACTCTGCTCGGTGGCCACCAGTAGAAGACTGTCTTTACTGCTCAGTCGACTTTCCCTGGATAAATAAAGGACAAATAAACACTAAGAAGACTACAGAGACTATTTGACGGGTCGTTTTATCACGAGGAAACGGCCACATGTCACCACCAGTCTTCATCTGGTCATGTCACCAGGTCAAGAGGAGCCTCAGATTCTCCTCCTCGCTGAATCGAGGGGGAGGAAATGTTTAAAGGTCATGTCGCCGGACTGTTCCAGGCCGGGATGTTTGAAGCGACGGTTGAGTCACAGCCTGTCTGGGCACATGGAGTTGATCACACACGCATGAACGCACATTTTCCACTCACAAAGACACACAGAGCGAGAACACTAGATTAAGGCACATCATCATCATCATCATCATCATCATCATCATCATCGACATGTGGCGGAAATTGAGAGGAGATAAAGACTCAGATCAGTACGATCCGAGTTCAGAATCAAGACTATTTTTAGACGGGACATGAAAGTCGGATCAATAACGACTAAGAGCAGCTTGAAGGTGGAGACGGTTTCAGCGCCAGACTGTAACGTTTGTATTGTTCGTAGACGACAGCGACCTTTACATTCACATGGAAAAAAACAACAAGTCAACAAAAAAAGGTATTTGAGTACTTACTTACTAACAAAAGTACATATGTACAAATACAACAAACAACAAATGTACAAATATAAACATTTATTATATTGTTAATTACCAATACAGTAAAGCTTTATTTTTATTAAGTAAATAAAGGTATCTGAGGCTGTTTCTAGGGTTCATTCTAGAGGTGAGAGAGAGAGTGAGAGTGAGAGAGAGAGAGAGAGAGAGGTCCTCATCCTCTCGGTGGGTGATGTTTGGTTGTCCAGTGCCATGTGATGGTTGACCCGGTCATCCAGTTTGGTCACGGTGTCCTCCTCTTGTCCTCCTCTTGTCCTCCTCCTGTTCTTTCCTTTCTCTTGCTCTCTGTTCCAGCCAGCTATGTGGTCTGCAGCGGTACGAAGTGAATAAGGAAGGAAGGAAGTAGATCGTTGTTGAATGAGACGAACTCGACCCAACATGCATACCGGTCGTCAGTATCTAAAGTAACTGAATGTATTAGTGGTGGCTGAGCTGTAACACGCTACACCTTCCACGACCTCTGAACTGTCCAGGATTTGAAACCTTCCTGCGGTCTGGCATCATAGGAGTTGTGGTCCATAACTGGTTCATGGTGTCATAACTGGCTCATGGTGTTATATTTGCAATGTAATGATCCTATTTTGTTAAGGGTGACTACACTGATGAGTTTCACCCCTGGCATGTCACTAAAAGAGTTGAGTCTGTATGCAGTAGATATAACTATACATCTAGTTCGGTCCCGCTCCCTTCCTCGTTCTACTTTATTTCCTTTACATGTTCTCAGCTCTAACGCATCCTTGGCTTTCTCATCCACATTTTCATTACCCAGAAACCCCTGAACGTGCTGGAATCCATGTTATCTTTACTACGCCCCGACCGCCTCAACTCTAAATAACAGTAACGACCAAGTATTTGAAGTAATACTCTTGTCTACCCTTGTAATAACCTTGTCTACTTGAACTATGAGATTGTGAACTTTGTAAAGCTGCACAGGAGTCAGAACACATAAAGACTAGAAACCTGTTGCTAAAGTTCTTCTTCGTCTTTTCAATTTCTGGCAGACTCTACACCTTTACTACACCTTTACTTTCCTGGTGTTGCACTATTTCAGTGTTTTTTGTATCATGGTATTTCTATACAGTAGCATACTGTTTGTTCATAAAGCTCATCTTACTGTATCATGTTCCTGATTTTTTTAACCTCTCAATATGGATTTTAAATGAAGGCATTACATGTATCTGTATTTTGTGACTTACTTGTTTTATTTTATACATATTGTGCAATATGTATTTTAATGCATTTTGGCACTGAAGAGGAAAAGTTACCAAGAAAAAATTGTGTACATTTCCTAAACTTGCAGAAGAGAGGGATACTGATTGTAACTGCCAATGCTACTAAAATACATCTAGTGTAAATGCACAAAAGTGTCCCTGATATTGAACTGTGCAGCCATTGGTCACAGTTCATGATGCAATAACCAATGGCTGCCAGCAGGTGGCGGTGTAGCTCCACCGATGAGCTAGCGCACTGAACAACTCACTCACTCATACTGATTGATTCTTTATTGTGAACACAGGAGATTTTTACATTACAAATCGTTGCAGAGTTAAATACCATATACACATTCGAAGCTGACAATAAATTATTGACCTCTACTGAAAGTTTTACATCTACTGGAAAAGCTGTACATTAAGATTCAATGTTACCATTACAAGCAATAACTTCAACTAGAATTGATAGTATTTCCAAGACTAGCTAGCAGTATGAAACTTGTTATCGTCGTCCGTCATTGATACAACAGATCTACAGACTTTAAATTGGTATCACAGAGCATCACTGAGTAGAAATCACTGGAAGAAAATATTCTGGACGTTACTGAACTCAAAGCAACTTCAGGAGTCTGACGTCTGGCTGCCGGGAATAAAATCCCCTTTCAACCCCCAACAGACATTTGTGTTTTCTTTCTCATCACAGCTAATAGCAGGAATGCTGTCATCACTTTCCAGATTTTAGGTTGAATCACAAAGCTGTTGTGTAACTTAGCTATCGCTGAAAATGTGAACTATTTAACAACATCGTATTTTATTGATTGCCAATGTCGAACTAACTACAAATGTTGTGGCATATTATTAAACATCACATGACTTTTAACTTCATTTCTTACTTTAAGTGACCATAATGTGTTTTTTGAGGAGCAGAGCAGTGAGCTAGCTTGTTTGATGCACTGAGCGCCCTACACGTTGCTCTATGGGATATGTAGTTTTTGGATTGTACTTTGTGTTTTTACACCCGATGGATAAACCAGAAATGATCCACTCCGGTACCATGACCAAATCAAGACTAGCCATGGAAACCGTGAACTCTTCTGTAAAAGTCCCTTCACACATTCATCCTGTAACAATCCTGTATTACTACTGCAGACCATTCTTTCCTGAAGCCAACGTAAACTTCTAGCATCTCTCGCCCCAACTAGCTAACGACCCAAGACCAGAACATTCCCTGTAAACAACAGCCAAAAACATTGATTTTTCCAAACAGTTCCTCTTGGGATGGAGCCAAAGGGCAGCGGTAGTTCAGAAAGCATGCAGTAAAACGTGGCACTTTGAAAACGGCTGACATAAAGTTTCAACCAAAGCTTCTTCCTCCAGGTTGTACAAATCCTCAACACAACGCGTCTCCGTGGCTCGGTATCTGAAGGCATGCGTATGGATGTATTCAGTCAGCTTCACTGTATAGTAGAAGTATAGCAGTATTGCACTTTGCATTGTTGCACTGATGTGTGTTGTGTATTGGTAGTAATTTTCTTTATTTGTACTGAAATGAAGCAGCAATATAATTAAAGGTACAATGTCAAGCATTTTAAACATCAATGTATCATCACCATCACCTTGGTATAATAACCGTAAACCAATGAGACCATGGTGGAGACGACTGGTAGCCTCTATCTCACCAGTACTGTTAGTGTTCCTCCACATTAAGACTACATTTCCCATAAGCCCTATTGCTTCCTGTCCCCCCTCCCCCTCCCTGGCGTCTTTGTCTTCCCTGAAGAGGATCAACATGTTGGAAGTGATTTCTCCATCTTCCTTTCTCTCCTTCCTCCATCTGTCATTGCCAGAAACTCTTTAGCATTAGCTCCGTTAGCGCTGGAAGAACAGCGCCCTCTTCCTGTTTTGTGCTGTAAAGCAATTCAGCAGATTTCCCTCCAAATGGAGTCTGGCAGGCTGCTGGTGATGGTCTGGTTGGTTTACGGTAGTTACACTAATGTCTCTAAATGAACGTGGTGATGATTTCTTGATGTTAAAATGCTACATGTAGCATCAAAGGTCAAAGGGTATATTCAGGGATACTTCACAGATACGTGTTGCTTCAGTCTGATGATGATCCTATCCTACACACAGACACATATTAACACTTATTAACACTCCTCTCCTGCCCATAAACAGCACATGGTGCCGTATGACAGATCACATAGTGCAGTATTTGTACAAATGTTTGTAAGATTATTGATTCATTTTTATTAACTTAACGAGATTTCTTTACTAATTCTGTTTCTACTTTTTGTTTCTATATAATTTTCCATTTGGTTTCGACAGGACAGGCGTGTACAAAGACTCAAACTACAAAGAGTAAAACTAAAATCACATTTAAAATATTTACATGGATGCATTTGTGGAAAATTGCACAGAATGAATTGAATGGGCCATAAAGTACAAGGAAACACAACACAAGGAAAGTTTAGGGTGTGTGTGTGTGTGTGTGTGTGTGTGTGTGTGTGTGTGTAAGTATGTCAATAGATATATTACATTCACAGTTGCAGAGGGAAGGTGGGTTGGGAGAGAGAGATTATATCCACTGATGGAGAAATAAGAAACACTGGATTTGGAGATAATTCCCCGACACACCGACTCAAATCATTCCATACTTAAGTGGAATGTAGCTGATGTCACACACACACACACACACACACACACACACACACACACACACACACACACTGGTCTATGAGCGGCAGCAGCCAGCGGTCCTCATTTCTCTGTCGACATACTCCTGCAGTTGAAACCTTGGGTCATCAGGCTCCTTCATGGTCCTGTGTTTCAGTTCTCTGAGAGAGAGAGGGAGAGAGGGAGAGAGAGGGAGAGGGAGAGAGAGAGGGAGAGAGGGAGAGAGAGAGAGAGAGAGAGAGGTAGAGAGAGAGGGAGAGAGAGAGAGAGAGAGAGAGACATGGAGAGAGAGAGAGGTAGAAAACTGAGACAATGACAATATACAGACTCAGTACGCAGCCCGACCATAGAAACAGGCTCATATTGTCACCATGGGGAGACTGAGGCTCGCTTTCTGTGATCAATGGCGCTCGGTGCAAAGTGCATGAGCGCACAGCGAGCGGTGACCGAGCGTTGGTAATTTCGAGGCCAGAGGCGCAGTTGGAAACAGGGTTGGAAGAATATCAGCAGGCGACTTCACCTTCACCTCTTTTCATTCCCTTTAAAAGCAGCACGCTGTGGACAATATGGCGAAGGAAGGAAATGAGATCAGGCCTGAGCGGCTCCGCCACAAAAGCTTCTCCCAAGAGGAAAGTGATGTCCTTGTGCTGGAGCTGCAGAGAGCCGCTCGCCACGGCCCAGTACACGGCCTGCTTACCGGGATGCCTTTCATGAAGGATGAACTCTCACGGAGATATTGAGATTCTCTTCTTCTCCGAGCACCATGGTGCATACTGACACCATGTTGGATGACCATCATTCACAGGACAGTCACAGTTGGAATGAAAAACATTTGAAAAACGTTTGTCATTCAGCAGGCGAGCGACACGAGCACAGAGCCCTGATCCTCACAGCGAAAATGATCTGACACGCCCCCTAATGATCGTTACTGACACACCCTTAATGATCGTTACTGACACGCCCCCTAATGACCGATGCTGACACGCCCCCAACGATCATTACTGACACGCCCCCTAATGATCGTTGCTGACACGCCCCCTGATGATCGTTGCTGACACGCCCCCTAATGATTGTCACTGACACGCCCCTAATGATTGTCACTGACACGCCCCCAATGATCATTACTGACACGCCCCCTAATGATCATTACTGACACCCCCCCAATGATCGTTGCTGACACGCCCCCTGATGATCGTTGCTGACACGCCCCCTATTGATTGTCGCTGACACACCCCTAATGATCGTTACTGACACGCCCCCTAATGTTTGTACTGACACGCCCCCTGCTTCATCATTACTGACACGCCCCCTGATGATCATTACTGACACGCCCCCTACTTGATTGTTACTGACACGCCCCAATGATCATTATTGACACGCCCCCTAATGATCGTTACTGACACGCCCCCTACTTGGTTGTTACTGACACGCCCCCTAATGATTGTCGCTGACACACCCCTAATGATCGTTACTGACACGCCCCCTAATGATTGTCGCTGACACACCCCTAATGATCGTTACTGACACGCCCCCTAATGATCATTACTGACACGCCCCCTACTTGATTGTTACTGACACGCCCCAATGATCATTATTGACACGCCCCCTAATGATCGTTACTGACACGCCCCCTACTTGGTTGTTACCGACACGCCCCCTACTTCATCATTACTGACATGCCCCCTGATGATCGTTACTGACACGCCCCCTACTTGATTGTTACTGACACGCCCCAATGATCATTATCGACACGCCCCCTAATGACCGTTACTGACACGCCCCCTACTTGATTGTTACTGACACGCCCCAATGATCATTATTGATACGCCCCCTAATGATCGTTACTGACACGCCCCCTACTTGTTACTGACACGCCCCCTAATGATCGTTACTGACACACCCTACTTTATCATTACTGACACGCCCCCTAATGATCATTACTGACACGCCCCCTACTTGATTGTTACTGACACGCCCCAATGATTGTTACTGACACGCCCCTAATGGTCGTTACTGACACGCCCCTAATGGTCGTTACTGACACGCCCTCTATTGCACCAAAATGCCAAATAAAAAAACCTGTGTGTGCCTGAAGAAACCATACCAACCATACCAACCATACCATCCACCGTCACAAAACTGAGCCCTGGATCTGCCGTCTTGTTGGACTGAGAGAAAGATATACAAGAGACTGATTTTGATAAAATCAGCCTGGTGCATCCTGAGTTTACAGAGTTGGTGTTTTTTTTCTGCCAACCTCCTCATCTCATAAAGCAGAAGTTGAGCAACAGGCCAATTTCACAAATAGTTGGTGTAGGTCTTTAACTTCAGCATTTTCTACTATTATAACGTTGTTGTAGGCAAATGTGGAAAGATACAAACAAACAGAGAAGCTGTCTGGGCGAAACAGTCTAGAAACAATTCAAGAAATTGTTTAAATAAAGGCAAGAAATAAATCTACATTTCCAAAACATTTACATTTTCTTCTCGTCGTTTCTCCTAACCGGTTTTAGGAGAAACATTTCAGATGAAGGTGATCAATGAGACAAAATTGAGATCGCCCCTGTTTCTCAAGAGATAAAGAAAAGACTCCTCTGGGTTTACAGTACTAGTATACTAGTATACTAGACACTATAGTAGTATACTAGTATACTACACTGTTGTGTGTGTGACTCACTTGGCCACAGCAGTGAAGGCCAGCTCCACGTTCAGACCAGATTTAGCACTCGTCTCCATGAAGGGCACTCCAAACTCCTGCACAGAGAGACAGAAACATCTGAGTGTGTGTGAGTGTGTGTGTGTGTGTGTGTGTGTCTCTACCATGACGGTTGCCACGCTCCTCCCCAACACTTGTGTTCATATTTAGTGTTACACCACTTACAGCTTGTCTGAGCGAAGTGGGCTGGAAAATTGGGTAAGCAAGCCGGCGCCGTTTACGCCAAACAATAACCTCCATGCCTCCATGAATACACACTAATTACACCCACTAATCAAGGCACAGCGAGGCGGTGAGTTTTAGGGTGTATGTGTGTGTGTGTGTGTGTGTGTGTGTGTGTTTAGTATATAGCAAGCTCACCTTCGCCAGTTTCTCTCCCTCCTCTCTTTTCACCACCCGGTCATGTGTGGAGTCAGCCTACAACAAATCAGACACACCAGTTACAAACCATAGTTCACATCCTGTCCTGAGTCTGGCGAGTGGTTGCCAACGGTTACAAGGAACACCGCACCACAAAACTACAGATAATGTATATATATTATATATTCATGTTGATGACGCCATTGTCTCTTTTTTCTTTGAACAACCGACCAACATTTTTCACCATTTACAACATTCTTTGAGCTTTAGTTCTACAAACATTCCTCGGAGGCAGAGCTGCTCTGGAGGCAGAACTCATCTGATTGGTTGAGCTAGAACTCAGTGGGCGGAGCCAAAGAACCACCGTTTTTCAAGTTAGCTAAGTGACAAACTTTAAAGAAGTTAAAGAAGGTAAAGAAGGAACTGTGGTCAAAATAGAAATAGAAATATGAACGCCAATGTCTTCTTTTATCATTCATTCATCAGATGGCATTCATGATGTTGGAGGATCACCAGCTAGCTAATTAGCTAACCTAGAGAGCTATAGGCTAGTATG
This sequence comes from Hoplostethus mediterraneus, assembly GCA_034670385.1. Taxonomy (NCBI): domain Eukaryota; kingdom Metazoa; phylum Chordata; class Actinopteri; order Trachichthyiformes; family Trachichthyidae; genus Hoplostethus; species Hoplostethus mediterraneus. Next base: position 279,460 of record JAXDDW010000130.1, on the reverse strand, counting down.
ACTAGTTTGAGCGTGAACGCTAAGCTAGGCTAACTAGCTAACCTAGATAACTTAGTAAGGCTAGATCATTCAGGCTTCAGTCTAACATTACTTAGCAAGTAAAACTGTCTTTAGCTCCGCCCACTGAGGTTTCAACCAATTGGATTATTCCATAAAACGAAGATACTTTCAAAAATAATGGAATGAAAAGTTTCTAGATGTCAAACACTGAATGAACATCTAAGTCCAATTTAAAAAATCAGTCCTCTCTCCCTGCCTCCATACCTCCTCCCATACACCCTCCCTCCCTTCCTCCCTCCCTCCCTCCACGAGTCCATCTGTCCATCCATCTCTGTTCAGGCGAGAGAGTCTCACCTTGTTGCCCAGCAGCATGACCACCACGTCCTGCTGGGCGTACTCATGGATCTCTGTCAGCCACGCCTGAAGGTGGAGAAAGAGAGGAGGGAGGAGAGGTGGAGGATGGAAACATGAGGAGAAAAGCAAAAGGATGAGAAGGAGAGAGGGGGAGAGGGGGAGAGGAGGAGGGGTTGTGGAGAGAGGAAGGCAATTAATTTAATTTATTGTTCACCAGATGCAGTTCATCTTGTCCTCGTCTCCTCCCTCCTTTTCCTCCCTTTCTATCTATCTATCTATCTATCTATCTATCTATCTATCTATCTATCTATCTATCTATCTATCTATCTATCTATCTATCTATTCTATTCTATCTATTCTATTCTATTCTATTCTATCTATTCTATTCTATCTATTGAATATTGAACATACTGAGTATTGAATTTTTCCATTTCCATTCCATTTCTAATTCAATGCATCATGAATACTGAGCTAATATCAACAGAGCATCAGAGAAAACAGAATTGTGGGTAAAAAAAATACGTTCCAATTTCAACAAACGCTACATCTGATTTGATTTAGGTGTCGAGGAATTGTATTTAACGTTTCTACTTCGGCCAGATGATTACAGGCCTGTACTGTTCTCTGATGTGTCTTCATGTGTGTGTGTGCGTGTGTGTGTGTGAGAGAGAGAGAGAGAGAGAGGGTGAGTGATTGCATGAGTGATTGATTGAGAGAGAGATTCATCTGTCAAACCACTTATACTACAGCGCCAGGCTTGTCCAACCACGGGATCCTTCAGGGCCAAATGAATCATATTAAAGGGGCACTAGGCAGCTTCGCACATCGGCTCCAAATGGCAGCGAGACTGTTTGAAAATGTTGAACTTCAATACCCAGAAGTCCTGTAAGGTCAGTTTACTGCACAGGGTGTATTCTACTGTATTCTACAAGTGTATTCTACCATAAACATGCTGCCCAGTGCAGCTTTGAGTTTGCAGCTTCAAATGCCTGCTATGTCTGACCTAGGCTACCGTGAAGGACAACACCCTGCCCTGAGAGTCCTACTGAGACTGGAACAGGACCGAGACGAGGACGAGGACCGGTATCATGAAATGGAAAGCTCATGCAACATCTCTGACATCTTGAACAGAGGAGGAAGGGGAAGTGAAGCTGCTTGGGAGGAGAACGGAGGTTTGATCATCCGTGTAGTGGTACATAAAAGTCAGTCAGTGATCATCATAAGTCAGTTATATGAAAATTATATGAGAGTTGAAAAAATGTATTCAATAATACACTTTTATTCAACATAGGCATAGAAAAAAGTGATGTTTTAGTTCTGGTATCAGTACCGCTACTGAAATATTTCAAATGGTACCCAGCCAGAACCTGAAGGAGCACACAGCATTTTCACAACATGATATTCACATTAAAACAGCTTTGGAAACGGTTTACGGTTACGGAACTGTAAAAAAAAAGACATTTAGGTCCCGAAACAGCGGAATGCTGCAGGGAGCATCAACACCTCCTCAACACAGAAACACACTACGCTACTTCAGAGTGAAGCAGTTCCTCTTAACACCAACAGGGACGGCCAACAGAGGTGTTACTAACATTTAAAGCAACAAGCATGTGTTGATTGGTTGTGACTGGAGGGGGCGGGAACAACAAATATTTATAGAGCACAACAGTGACCGCCCACTTTTTTTACGGCTCTGGTTCCGGAAGTAAATTTCCCATTCATTTACTCCAGAGACGTTTCAGAAAATCCTTCTATAAAGAGTTTTAAGGCTGGAACCAAGACAACCAGCTAGACGATGAATCGAGACATAAAACATTTGATTCTGAGCAAAAAAAAGATCGGAAAACGGAAGAAAAGGCAAAAGTACAAGACTGTGTACATCATTATTTTATGAAGTGAAGGAACTACTCATCCCATAATCCATTGCGAACGATACTTTTCCAACAACTTCCAAACTAACGATAGTTTAGCACGCTTCTTCTTGAATGTAACATTTGTCAATAGTACAGTGTTGATATTGTTGTTGTGTTGTGAGTGTATATATAGTGTTTCATATAGTATAGTGTAAAGTGTTGTCATCGACATGGTACAGTGATTCGTTCCAGCTGCATAGGATAAGCAGCTAGCTAGGTTACGTTAGTAGCTAACGTTAACGTTAGCTGACAAGACGTTCGCGGGTGCGGTAAACATTTCCATGGTAGCGGCGAGCTCCACCAATCAGAGACGTCACTTTAGGATTGTGGGTAGTGTAGTACTTCTCCATGTTTTTCTCAAAACAAGATTGATATCATACAGACTTGTGTCTTCTACAGGAGCATACACTATCGTTTCACAACCTACTAGCTTGTGGTGAGGCTACGTTGGATGGTTACGACATTATGGATAATAATCAAAATCCCTATGCAGAATATGAATGGGATTTTCTCTTCTGGAACATCACTGTTGAGATCTATTATCTCACTACGATGGAATGAAATGCCAAGAAAACGCATCTATCTCCTTCTAACCCCCCAACCAACCACACACACCTCTCTCCCTCGCCCCCCCCCCCCCTCTCTACATCATCATCCTAATACCACTCAGATCAGCGGTAATCCCTCGTGCCCTCACCTCTAGGTTTACATTATTCTGCGCTGCCTCTCTCAGGTTTCTGCTTCATTACACAGAGATTAACGCTGCTGACCCGGCAGCCCCGACTCTCAGCCACGACTCTGACAACCGCCTGGGAAGACGAGGGAGCGGGCGGATTACGAGGGAGCGGGAGAAGGAGGCTTCAAAGGACTCGCTGTCGACGGCGAAGGTGAAGATGAAGGCTCGTATACTCAGCAATTTCTTCTTCTTTTTTTTCAGGAAAAATGACAACTTCAAAATGTTGCCACAGAGCAGAAATAAGTTTTGTGTTTCAATGTTGCCTTTATTAGACTATTTAAAGTTGAGCGACAGGAAAGAGTGGGAGAGAGAGGAAGATGACAGATGACAGTTCTTCTTCTGTTGAAACGTAAAACGCATCACTTCCTGTCTGCAGAGGATTTCTCCCAGATGGAAAAAGCTTCATGGCCGGGTGGAGGTTGATGTCTGATGGGTTACAGCGGTAGAGAGGAGCAGAACGGACATTTCCTAATCTGAAAATATTCCAGATTATTACTTTAACTAGTACAGAGCAAAAAGCTGCTTCCCTTTACTGTTATTCTGATATGCGATGATGTAAACAGCTGTTATTCTGCAATGTGTGTGAGTGGGGCATGATGGGAAATCTTTGGGTTTCAGGGCGTTGATATGAGGAAGTTGTGGTCGGGTCGGTGGGTTGATGGGTGGAGAAAGAGAGAGAGAGAATTGAGACAGAGATGAGGGAGAGACAGACCAGTCAACAGCGCTGAAGGTAACGTGTGTTTTCATTAGTCAGTTAGCAGACGCTTTTATTAAGAGACTTGATATCTAAACTAGACTGCAGACAGTAGAACAAGTCGATATCCAAGGGAGTGTTTATAGTTTTAAATATCATAATGAAAGATTTTCATGTTCAGTTACCTGGTTCATGTCCAGACTGTTCACAGGTAGCAGGATGCCTCGAGTAAGAAACATGAAAATAGAGCTTTGATTGGAAAAATTATAACATGAACTTTTGACTTTTCTGAAAGTTTCATTGTTTTTTCACTGGCGGTTTTAATTAGATCAACAACACTTTATTCAGAAGTTGTGAAACTACTCAAGAAGCAAGGATGGGCGGCTCCTGTTCCTCTTTTCACAACTTAACCCGTCCTCTGTGTGTGTGTGTGTGTGTGTGTGTGTGTGTGTGTGTGTGTGTGTGTGTGTGTGTGTGTGTGTGTGTGTGCGCGCGTGTGTGTGTGTGTGTGTGTGCAGCTCTCTCTCCAGGTGTTTCTCCAAGCCTCAGCAGGGTTTATTTGACAGACCACCAGATCACCAGACCTGACAGACGCAGAGACCCCACCCATCCCAGCATGATGAGTAAAGTTGCTATTCATGCTAGTGCTAGCCAAGCTAGCCAGGTGAATGAGGCTGCCAATGCTAGCTATGCTAACGGTAGCCAGATGAGTACAGTTCCTACTGCTAACCATGCTAGCCACAGAGCAGAGTACAGAGGCTGCAACGAGACAGGGCCGTTATTCTCCACAGTCTCCGCCTCCAACCTGACCACACCCTCCCATCATCGTCATGACGCCCAGTGGCGGTGGTCAGCTGACTTTGGCGAGCGCAGGTCTTCCCCCGTCATCGTCGTGAAGAAAAGCATGACGAAACCGCAGCCGCCTCAACGCGACGTGCCGCTCCTCCGACCCCACTCCTCATCCCACTGTCCGTCCAAACGTCACTCCTGCCCTCCCGCGGAGTTCTCTAGCCCCGCCTTCTCCGCTGCCCCCCCGCCTCACATCCAGACCTCAGTCATCACTGGCCCCTCCCCTCTGGGCTGCAGGTTGCGTCGCAGACCCGGTTCCTCGTCCCCCGGGGCTTGCACCGCCAGACTGTCTCTGCAGCTCCCTCTCGCTGTCGCCATCCCTGAAATTAAACTGAACCCTGACCACACCCTCAACCCAGACCACGCCCTCAACCCAGACCACGCCCTCAACCCAGACCACGCCCTCAACCCAGACCACGCCCCTCAACTAGACATCCCCGCTAAAGCTGACCCCAGACCCAGAGCGTCCCGTCGCCGCCACTCTGACTCCTCAGCCTTCCTAAGATCCCTGGCAACACAGATGCCCGTGGTCACGCCTGAGGAGCTCAGCACCATTAAGCTCCGCCCAGTCATCGTTGTGGACGGGCCTGACGACATCTTCAAGGAGGGGAAACAGGAAGACGGAGGCACGGCGGCCCCGCAGTCTCGCAAAATACCGCCACCCGTTGCAGCCAAACCTGCTTCGACCAAATGGTTGGCCCACCTGATCGCCGAGTCGGTCCAGGGCTCAAGTCCCCCAACTGGTAAGCACTGAGGCAACATTGGTTCAACTATCAATCGAGTATAAGGGGAGACTTTAAGCTCTTTAAAGGACAATTCCGGGGTTTTTAAACCTGGCCTCTATATCCACAAAATCTGACAACATTACTGAAAGGATCGCTACAGAAATAGACCTTTTTTAACCAGAAAACTAAAGTCTAGCTCAAGGAGAAGTCTTGCTCTGAAATGGACGGTGGACAAAGGTAGTCTATAGCGAGAGGGTTCACTTGTTGCAGGAAGAGGACGATAGAAAGATTTATGTTTACACCATCCTCTTCTTGCAACAAGTCAACCCTCTTGCTTTCATAGACCACCTTTGTCACATTTCCAACAACTCTGAACTCTGAACTCTGACAGAGCGGGACTTCTCCTTGAGCTAGACTTTAGTTTTCTGGTTAAAAAAGGTGTATTTCTGTAGCGATCCTTTCAGTAATGTTGTCAGACACACGAATAACAATCTGAGTCTGTCAGTGGCAAAATCAAGCACTTTTAGTGGACGTACTTTGACCGCCTCTATGCCCCTACAGATTACGTTGCAGCCACTGAGCCCGTTTCGCGACTGCCGACTGAGCCGATCTACCGGAGCAACTCCGAAACTTTTTGGACCTATTTTGCGGTATAATAGGCGGTTTTGTGGATATAGAGGCCAGGTTTAAAAATCCCGGAATTGTCCTTTAAGGCCGTCTCAAACAACACTCAGAAACCATGTTGGACTCCTAGCAAACAAATTAATGAGCTACGACAGCACAAAGAGCAAAAACAGTTAAATGCAAGTTTATATAATTTAACTTGTTGTGTCTTAAAGGAAAAGTTCACTCCAAAATGAAAACGTGACCAAACACACAGCGAGCTACTCAACGTAGCTCCATCTCAGCCTCCTCCCAAACTACTGAGGTTAACAGGCCCATCTTTTTAAAGCTTCAAAAAGCAGGAAACCACCAGCAGCTCCAGCAGCATCATGCTTTGTGACTGAGCGATTCCACTGTGGGCCCAAAAGTCCAATATTTCCCTCGTTATCTCCAATATTTCCCCCAACACTCCGGTGGAAGACTGCTGCTGCTGTAGGTGAAATTTGATGGGCATTTAATGCTTTTTTTTTCTTCTGGAGCTGTCAGAACAGCCTGTTACGATCTGTTAACTTCAATAGTTTGGGAGAAGGCTGAGGAGGAGCTAACAGGAGGAGCTGACATGGGGGAGTAATGACTGAAGTTTCATTCTGGGCTGAACTAGTCCGGTCTCAGATCGGTTGCTCCAAAGTTTTAAGTCTCCCTAACTGCAAGTTCTGGATCACTTCACCTTCATCTTTCTTTCTTTCTTTCATGTTTGTCCACTGAGGATCGGTGGGACTCAACGCTGTTTGCTGTGTTTCAGCAGATCTGTACCCGGACACCAGCGGCGACAGGGAGCGGTCCACCCCTCGCTTCCCTGGCTGAGGAGGCTGGGCTCTGGGACGGGACCCGCCGGGCCCTTCACCGCCAGCAACTACCAGGGCCCCTAGACCACCAGATACCCGGGCCCCTTGTGGTTCTTTATTCTAGGGCTGGGAAGTTGAATTTGGGAGAGGACCTGATCTTGGACACACACACACACACACACACATGCAATACGCTACGAGACAGTGATGCTTCACCTGTCTGATCTGCTCTGGTTAGCTAGCTAATAGATTACTTTAATACTTTAATACTACATTTATTATTTTCATGTATATATAATTCACCAAATGCATTGTGTTACCTGAATAATAATAACAATAATAACAATAATAATATTAATAATATAATCTAATAATAATAATAATACTGTTTGGTAAATCTGTTAAATGTGAAATGAGACTCCTTGTGCTTCAGCTCTGTCATGTCAGCGTCTGTGTGTGAGAATGATTCAATTAAATTGATTACAACTTTGTGGAGGTTTTCTTTATCTTATCAGTCATTTCCACTCGTCTCTCGTCTCTGAGCGGCTTCCAGATGACTTCATGCTGCTGTGCTCAAATTCAGACTTGGCAAGCCTTTACTCTGCAGTGTTTTGGTAAACACACACACACACACACACACACACACACACACACTCACAACAAACAGCAGCAAAGGCTGACTGGAGTGCTATGTGGAGTTCAGTGAGCCTCCATCACTTATCTCCAAGACAGTTCATGAACAGGAAAACCGGCTCGCCAGCAGAATCGGCTAAAAGTTTGGTGACCGGCCAATCACAAAGCAGCAGCTGTTTACCGGCGGCCAATCAGCACTCGGTGTGTTTGGAAGATGGGTATCGTCCTGGGTAATTATTAGCCCCGTGAGTTCAATAGCTGCAATGGCGTACAATCGCTGTGTTGTTTTGATTTACTTGACTGTTAAATGCCAGCCGAGAGAAGAGAGCATCTCTCTGCTGGGAGATAAAACTTTATTGTCCTGAAGGAAGTTTGTCTTGGACAGCGGCTGCTGGATGATATAAAACCCAACACACACACAAAAATAAAAACACATTCACCGACAAGACACACATTTTCTGATCCTTCCTCTTAAGCGACCGGGTGAAACTCAACAGCTCAACAAGTGTGTCGGCTGAGACGAGTTGGACAGATTTCCCTACAGACGTGATTTGGTTTCACGAACAATGAAAAGTGTCTGAGAAGTCGATCACAGCCGTTCAAATCTTCCCAGTTCTCTACAAGCTTCATCTGAAAGCCTGCAGGAGTAAACATCCACTGTTGGGGTCGACGGGAAACTGAATCCAGGAAATGACTTTTTATTTAATGCTACCTAATTAGCGCTCGCTAGCTAACTCATCGAAACAATATTATCAAAGGCAATGTGAAAGCAGCAAAAAAACACATAGATGCAATCAGAGCCTCTGGCCCCGCCCACAATCCGTTCTCTGGCCCCGCCCACAATCAGTATCTGGCCCCTGCCCACAATCAGTCAGAATAGAGAACGCATATTAAGTCTCTCTCACCCTCTTCCCCTCTCTCTCCCCTTCTATCTCTCTGTCTCTCACCCTCTTCCCCTCTCTCTCCCCTTCTACCTCTCTGTCTCTCACCCTCTTCCCCTCTCTCTCCCCTTCTACCTCTCTGTCTCTCACCCTCTTCCCCTCTGTCTCCCCTTCTGGGAAGAGAACGGGGAGAATAATAAAAGTTTCCGTTGCTGTTCGACCGCCAGTGAAGTTTTGTGATTCTGACTCGGTGAATCTGGGTTTGTTCCGCTGAGATGAGCGGTGAGCCGCCGGAGAGTCAAACAGAGATGTTCAGAGACAGAGCTGCAGGGTAGGCTGGAGGCTGCACACACACACACACACACACACACACACACACACACACACACACACACACACACACACACATGCATAAATGTGCACAACGTCCATACACACAAAATCCTACGAAGTTGCATCTTCTTTCATTGACTACATTCATAACCCCTGACCCCTGACCCTCACCACTACATGCTAAGATTTGACCTTTAACCCTAAACTAACCTGAACCTTTTCCTAATCTAATCCTAATTCTACTTATAGATGAACTCAAATCCTGAACGAGCCTCTTGAGGAAGCGAGCACCGACAAAAGTGAAGATGTAACATTCAAACTGGCTCCCGCAAGGATTGAAGTACAAGAACGAACACACACACACACACACACACACACACACACACACACACACACACACACACACACACACACACACACAGTGAGGTGTGTCCTGCTGTCCTCGGCACCAAGAAACTAAAGGGAAGTCAAACCAACCTGGTTCCACCATGATGGACTGGTCTGCTCTGCTCTGGTGTTCAGACTAGTTAAGAACACATGAAGAACATGTGGACATGAGCATCAGTCCAGACTGACTGACTAGGCTTTCCAAGCAGTCTCCTTGTACCCATAATCCCTTGTGTTTTGGGCTTGTTTCCTGTAGTTGGTTCACTTGGAAGAGGACTGAGATGCTTTCAGGCTGTCTCGTGAGACCTAATAAATATGTCAATTAATCAATTAATCAATTAATTAATCAATTGGCAACAGGCAGAGAGGGAAAATAAAGAGGATGATAATAAATAAATAAGAGGAGAAAGAGAGATCCCTTCGAGAAGTACTCTCTTTCAAACGGACAAAACCTCTGTCGACCTTTCAGCTGCTGGTCTCAGGTCAGCTACGGTGGAGAACCAGAGT
>JAXDDW010000130.1:262500-265000 GCA_034670385.1 Hoplostethus mediterraneus | reverse complement strand
CACACACACACACACTCCAGATGTATGTACCTGCCAGATGGCTATGGAGCTATTCCTCTCCTTGATGTGGAAGACACACACACACACACACACACACACACACACACACACACACACACACACACTCCAGATGTATGTACCTGCCAGATGGCTATGGAGCTATTCCTCTCCTTTATGTGGAAGACACACACACACACACACACACACACACACACAGGTCTAAACTCCACTCTGTGTTAATCAAAGGAGAGTAATGCACCAGGAGGGATGAGGAGTGCCACCAAATGGGCTGAAAATCACAGCAGGGTTGAGTTCAGCGACGGGGAGACGCTCAACTACAGAGAGATGGATCCATTTAGAGAATGATGAGCTCCCACCTGTACCCCCCCCCCCCCCCCCCCCCCTCCCCCTTATCTGCTCTTCATTTTCATCCTCATCATCCTCATTGTCTTCATCATCCTATCCCTGCCTCCACTACAAACTGCTGTGAGGCTCCTCAGCTAGACTTTACGTTACTCAACGCGCTGTGATTGGTCGAACAAGCGGTCCACGAGTGCTCAACGTATGAACTGGCACCTTTAAACTGGCTTTGTTTACACTGGAATGGAATGAGGCAAGCAAGGATGTTCCTTCCTCATGTTTTGATGCAGTGCCTCAGTCATTTACAGTCATTTGGCAGACGCTTTTATTTTTTAGTGCCAAAATGAAAACATGAAATGAAAAGCCAAAACTCACCACAATGTCACAGGTTTGAATCCAGCCTTTCCTGCCTCTCTACTCAACACTGAAATGTCCAGTAAAGGCAAACAAACCCGAAAGCTCGTATCTCTGTTTTGTACATGGCTTCGTTCAGTCGCAACACACCACAGCTTCACATGACAGCTGAAACATTTCACTCAACACTATTTTCTTCAGCTTGTAATAAAATCATTTCAGATCAATACGTCAGCAAATGATTCAAGGATCCAGACGATCTCAGGCGCGCTCCAACCCACCACTAAACCAGCCTTCAAACCTTTATGGTCCACATACGATTCTGCACTTTGATCATTTTATATTTCTATTCTCTATTTTTAAAAACAGCATACTTACTCTTTTATTCTCTTTTTTATTATCTCATTTCTTTTCTGGTATATTTCATGTTCTATATAAATATTTCATGTTCTATATAAACCTCTGTGAATGGCCTTGTGTGTGAAATGTGCTCTATAAATAAACCTAGCAGCCGTGTAATAAGTGGCATTATTGCAAAATAAGCTCTTACTTATTGCTTGATACTGTAGTAAAACTGTTGTAAATGTATAAAAACAACACCAGAATACACGGTGCTTATTGGTATCGGTGTTCTGCAGCTGAGGGACGAGGCTGCCGGCTGATAACCTCGATACCTCCCTCCTCCCTCCCTCCTCCCTCTACCCTCCTCCTCCTCCCTCCACCCTCCTCCCTCCCTCCTCCTCCTCCCTCCTCCCTCCTCCTCCCTCCTCCCTCCTCCCGCTGAGCTATTGCTTAATTGCGTCTCAGTTGCAGCAACTTACTCATATCAAAGAGGAGAAAACCACGAGGGAGAGAGAGAGAGAGAGAGAGAGAGAGAGAGAGAGAGAGAGAGAGAGAGAGAGAGAGAGAGAGAGAGAGGCAAGTGTAAGTATTACTGTTGATACTGAGAGGAGTATTACAAGCTTGTACTTCCTCTGGCCTCAGCGCCTCCAGTGTTCAAAGCGCTGCAGGTTTTAACGGAGATCACATCTCCCGTCTCGGCGTCTCTCACCGGTTGCCTGTCTGTGTAAAACTGATTTGGAGGGATCCCAGACTTGCCCGAGGCCGGCAGAGTCAGCGTCATCGTTTAAACTTCTTAAAACTCACTTTTACCGTAAAGCCGTTACTTATTTTATCCCTGCTGCCTGATATTTATTGATTCCATCATCGGCTTTTACTGCTTCTCGTTGTTCTTTCTGTCTTTTAATCTTGTCTTTCATCCCATTGATCTTTGTCATGGTTTTTCTTTGTAACCTTGTTTTTTTAAGTGCTCTATAAATAAAGATTATTAGTATTATTATTGTTCTTACCCTGATGTTGTCGAAGGAAGCTTTGTTGGAGACGTCGTAGAGGAGGAGGAGAGCTGAGGAGACAGAGGAACAGACCGGTTAATAATCAGGTTGGACTGGAGACCAGCCAGAATCAATAAGGTTGCTGACTTCCAGACTCAATCTGCAACTCCAAACTGCAAACAAATAAGGTGACAGATAATACAGCAATCAGGGAGAACGTTCCGGAGATCGATCCACGGGACCGGCACCGGGACCGGCACCGGGACCGGCACCGGGACCAGCACCGGGACCGGCACCACCTGCTCGCTTCACGAACGGATCATTTCATCATTTAGTGCATTTACTCCTGGAACAGTTGCAGCTACGCCTCACTGTTCCTGTGTGGGGTATACACACGTTTAGTATCAGTACACACGTTTACCACCAGTACACACGTTTAGTATCAGTACATACAT
>JAXDDW010000130.1:247500-260000 GCA_034670385.1 Hoplostethus mediterraneus | reverse complement strand
CGACCGGGTTATTGTGTCCTGTCACAAACGGATAACACCGCTCAGAGTGTGTGAGGATGTAAACAGGTGAAATACCTACACACACACACACACACACACACACACACACACACACACACAGACATACAGACACACACACACACTTCAAAGTAAAAGCCTCCATAATGCCTTTGACTCTGACCTTGTATATCTGTTTTAATATGCAGGAAGCTAGCAAGGTGTGTGTGTGTGTGTGTGTGTGTGTGTGTGTGTGTGTGTGTGTGTGTGTGTGTGTGCCTGATGATGGATCACACAGCTCAAGGCTCTGCCTATATTAGAGCAATACCCTCAGCGCTTTGTTCCCAACTGTCTCTCTCTCCTCACCGTGCATTCATCTTTCCATCTCTCTCTCTCTCTTTCCCTCCCTCTTTCTATTTCTATCACTTCTCCCATCCCTTCACCCTCTCTCCTCCCATATCCTGACATCATTCTCTCTGTCCATCGACATCCTTCTCTTTCCCCCTTCATCTCCTCTCCTCTCACGAGCCGCCGCTGATTGGGATCTACAGCCGTCCGTTAGGGATGAACGGAGCGAGTGAAGAAGAGGCAATAGAGGGAATGAAAAACGAATGGCGCAGAGAGAAATGACACAATGAGATGCTTGGGCTCAACCAATCAGAAGTAATGTACCACTAGCCTGTAGTCAGATCCACCAATCAGAAGTAATATAATATGGCTCAGCAGGGAATTATCAGGTCTGCTGTCCGACCTTCAGCTATTAAATTATCTAGTAGAGACAATAAAATATATCAGACCAAAAAGGTTCAAATCTATATTATACTATATTATAGAAAATGATCGACTTCAACATTAATATAATTGCTGTAAACCAACCAGACCACCACCAGAAACCTGTCAGCTTCTACCAGCCTCTACTCTGTAATTCACATTGTGGCCACCGGGTGGATTTGGAGGGAAATCTGCTGGATTGCTTTACGGCACCAAACAGGAAGCTAAAGATAAAGAGTTTCTGGCAACGGCAGATGGAGGAAGGAGAGAAAGGAAGATGGAGAAATCACTTCCAACGTGTTGATCCTCTTCAGGAAAGACAAAGAGAAAACAAACCCGAGGAGGGAAGCAACGGGGCTTATGGGAAATGTAGTCTTAAACACTAGCACTAATAATACCACTACCAATCGTCTCCACCATGGTCTCATGTGTTTACGGTAATACCAATGTAACACTACTAATTCAGCAATGATATATTGATGTTTACAATGCTACACTTAGCACGTAGCTAATTCACCAGCATTAGATTTGCATTGGTGTGTGTTGGGTCTGGCCTCTCCTGCAGCATCACCCCTGTTCCCAACCCCCCGCCAGGCCTGCTGGGTAACGGAGAGCAGGGTTGGAGGCCATTAAAAGCAAATGGAGCCTCATTCTAAACAATACTGCGTGACCCAACCCTTTCAATCACAGACCACCGTGTGGAGCTGTCGCCCGTAATGAAGCCATTACCTGCTCCGCCAAATCCATCACCTCTGTCACTCTGATACTTTGGGTTTTTTTTAATGCCTCATCTCGGGGCGATTGTCTTTCTCAGCGATAAGCGAATGTGAAAGGACATTGGAGGAGTTTGGCTCCCCGTTGAGACGTCCATCATTTGCAAACCTGACAGCCACTTTTATGAAATGATTGACGCCACTAAACTGTAGAAAGTGATTGTTCTTTTTCAGGACGAGTGGGTAAGAGGTACCGACTCGTGTACCGACTTGATCCTCTATATCAGTGGTTCCCAATCCAGTCCTCAAGTAACCCCTTTAGCTCCAGGTTTTAGCTCCAGCTCTACTCAGGCAACTGAACCAATAAAGGTATCATGAAAGCCTGAGTAGAGCTGGAGCTAAAACCTGGAGCTAAAGGGGGTACTTGAGGACTGGATTGGGAACCACCGCTCTATATTTTAGAGGTATTGAATGATGAATTTCACATACTTTTTTCAAAAGTGGAAAATAAAAATCTTTAGTATTTCTGTTTTTCTCATACTGACTGAACTACTGCTGCATCCCTGCTTCATCTCCAAGGTCCTCAACATTTGGTAGTTACAAGATATGATACTAGTGGGTTGAGCAACATCCAGTACTACTGAGTAACGTTCAGGAACATTGATGCAGGATGAATGCATGAAGTGGGTCAACACCGACTGCCACTGTATCTACTATTAAAGAATAAAACCTTTCATTTCCCTCCATTATCTTCGTACACGTGAAAACTGTTCTTCTTTTATTCCTCATCCAACTTCCATCGAGGCAGAACGCCACAGAGCAAAGAAAGCATTCAAATGATTTCTCTCTCTCCCCCTCTCTTCATCTCTCTCTCTCTCTCTCTCTCTCTCTCTCTCTCTCCATCCGTTGATTCATGCTGATTGCCATCCGGCTCCTCGGTGCTTCCTGCCACAGCGGCCCCAGCCTCAGCCAATGAGGAGGCTGTTGAAGGCTGCTTGTCGTTATGCCCCGCCCCCGCTGTCTGTGCACACGACCTGCACATGTTCCTGAACATACCTGGAGGTCCGTGAGCTGGTTCGCATTCCCGTACGCTGTAGACTTTACATCCATGTGAAAATGTGACGATGCACATGCTGCAATGACCCAATCTCCATCAATGAAGTTCAATGAAGTTCTTCTTAACGCCTCCCTCTCTCTCTCTCTCTCTCTCTCTACCTCTCTCACCCACTCATACCTCCATCATGTCTCTCTCTCTCTCACCCAGCGGTCTCTCTCACCCCCCACCCCCCTGTTACTCGTCTCCCCCACTGAGACTGCTTCTTCTCTTCTCTCTTTTAACACCCTGTGGTTTGGCTCCCTGCTGTGTAAATGACAAACTGTCAGCTTCATGGAGGGGTGGGGCTGACAGTCTGACTGAGCCATGGTTCCTGGACCCAGCTGGACCTTGGCAGCCCCCCCCACCCCCCCACCCGTGCACCAGATGGGCCCGGCAGATTGCACTGGGCTCACGGCAACCGCTAACTCATTTACTGTGATTGTCTGGAGTAAAGGGTCTTCTTGTTCTCGCGTTAGGGGCTTAATCACGGCCCAGAGTGAAGCCGAGGCTGGAGAAGACCAACAGGAGCCCAGGGGCCAAGCGGTATGGGGAGTGAGCTGGTGGCCGCAGGGTCGTCGGTTCGAATCCCAACAAAAGACTCATTAGAGTGACATTCTGCAAAATCTATTTCTTTATTGAGTCTCCATCTTCGTCTCTCAGCCTCACTGTGGTGTTCCTCACTGTGGTGTTCTTCACTGTGGTGTTCCTCACTGCTCTCCCCAGAGATCACCTGTCAATCAAACAGTGTGTCCAGTACTGTGACGTCTTTCTCCTTGGATTTCCTGTTGATGGAGTTTGAGTTCCTGTAGGTGGCGCTCTTTTCTTTGTCTGTTCAGCCACGGTGGCTATCGCTGCTCATGCTAACTACCCAGTTCTTCTTCCAAACAAACCGGAAATGTAAAACGCATCACTTCCTGTCTCCAGAGGGTTTCTCCCAGGAGAGACCTACCTGACACCAGGGGCCAAATGTATAAAACTCTGTGTAGATTTAGGTGTAGAAACGTGTGCACGCACAAAACAGGAAACATGCATACGCTCAGATGTATAAAACCCCACGTACGTCTGTTCCCACGTGTTTTTTCTTCATACATCTCAATCATCCTTAAATTGCGTGCACGTGCACGAGCCTTCTGACCATGCCCACAATTTACTATATATGGCTTCCAACACACCCCCAACTGCCTGGTTTGCATATAAAGGGCCAGCATTTAATTGAGTTTTGAGGACAAACGGCGGAAGCATTTAAGAAGAATTAGAAGAAAAGAAGCGCAATTTTACGACTGTGAACTTGAAATAATGGTTGATTAAAATGACAGAAGAAAACGCGGATTATTTAGAAGCCTAAGCTCTGGTATTACCAACCAAATGAAACAAGTTGAATGGCAGAAAGTAACCGAAACCATCTCCCTTTTAAAAGCCCAATGCAACGCTCTACCACAGAGCGCACGGCTGGTCACCACATTACAGCGTCTGTTGTGGCTCATTATACAAAACAATATTATATACATATATTACATTTGGGAAACCGGACATCGCTGCAAATTGCATTTTGATGTTGGCCTGTTCAGCTGCTGTGTAAGGGAACCTGATGTATTTATTACTCAAAGAAATGATGCCACCCCACACCATGGGCATGATATCCCTGATCTGTCCGCAAGCTTCAGCTGAAACGTCCCCGTCGCTAAAAACCCGATTGTTGTCAATACCTGTAGATGGACGGGGATGGCAGGGGTCTCCGAGCGTGCCCAACACAGGGTCCAGTTCAGCACACAATTAGAAGAGAACAGCTCTTGGAAATCCACTGGCGCATTAGTCAGTCATCATCATGGACCAGAAAATCAGTACGGTCTCTGAAGACTCGTTCTCGCCTAAATTGCGCAATAGCAATATCTTCCAGCAACGCCAAGGCAGCCATCGTATCATTTGGAACAGCCATTACGCACAGCTACAGTCTTTATATAGTGACGTTTTAACGACCTGTTAACTGGTCACACCTGAAGGTGTATCCCCAATAATATGCTACAAAATAATCATCTTTATTTATATACAGATCATGTATTTATTTGTTTATTTATATAAAGATCATTATCATAAAGCATAGTGACAAACATATTTACTCAACATAGAACGAAATGAAGGCTTGTCAAAAAAATGTTATTAACCACTCACGCATCATAGTGGATGTTTTTTTTAAACTATAGATTACATCCTAACACAATGTAGTGAAAGAAAAAAGCTCCAAATAAAATGTCATCCAAATTCACACTTTTCTGATCCTTTTTTGGATACAAACTCGAAAAATGCATATGGTACGCATGGTGTTCAGAATGCGTACCGGTAAGCACTTTTTCGCCGCCCGTGGATTTTTATACATTTGGATTCCTGCGTGGAAAGTGGCGGTGGGAAAGGTGCGCACATTTCACACCGCCACTTTCCACGCAGGAATCCAAATGTATAAAAATCCATGGGCGGCGAAAAAGTGCTTACCGGTACGCACTTTCTCACCGCCCGTGGATTTTTATACATTTGGATTCCTGCGTGGAAAGTGACGTACGTACACTTTTCGTGTGTACGCATGGTTTATACATTTGGCCCCAGGTGTTGAGAACAGCAGACGGAGAAGCTTCATGATGGTGGAGGTTGATGACTGATGTGTTATAGTGATAGAAAGGAGCAAAAGACATTCATTTCTATTTCTACTTGGTGATTTTAACTCCAATGACAGCGATGCCTTTCAAGCCATATTCTTTGGTCGTGTTCCTGCATGGTCGACATGAACATGAATCACTGTCAGGGAGTCTCGAGACGCTCCTGCTGCTCTGGAGAATATTGGCAGGCGAAGCAGGCGTCGATCTCGCTGAGACTTTCCTCTCGGTTTACGGCCGCGGGCACCTTGTGGGCTTCAATCTTATCTTATCTCGTAGCAGATGGCGGCGAAGCTGCTCGGGCCGATAACGGCGGACAACTCTGGCTTGTACGGAGCATCTCCCAGGTAAAAAAACAAAACGTCTGGAGCTGAATGGATGTGAAGCAGACGAGCTCAGCTAGTCTTCCCCGGGTAAATACAGTTTAATAAAGAAAACAATCAACATGGAGAACGAGAGTCTCTGCAGACTTAAAGATTTAACATTTCCAGTTTCCAAAATGAGACATCCAGCATTGAAACAAATGATGGTACATCTTAAAAGATAGTGGCTTTCTTAATAAGAATAACTCTTTAATATGCTTTTCACACTACACTTAACCCCGGGCTAACGTCTTTCTTAACCCTGAGTTAAGGACGCATTTAACCCCGGGCTAAGCAGCATTTCACACTTGCATTTTTGAAAGAGGGTTAACACTGCTTTTAACCCTGGGTTAACAAACCCTGCTATGAAGCAGGGTTAGTACCGCTTTTGTGGTGCTATCCCCGAAATGCAATGCAGAACAATAGTGTGAAATGTTGTGGGGTTACAATGTAACAGGTTAGAATGTAACAGGGGTTAGAATGCAACAGGTGTGGAATGTAACAGGTTAGAATGTAACAGGGGTTAGAATGTAACAGGTTAGAATGTAACAGGGGTTAGAATGCAACAGGTGTGGAATGTAACAGGGTTAGAATGTAACGGGTTAGAATGTAACAGGGGTTAGAATGTAACAGGTTTAGAATGTAACAGGGGTTAGAATGTAACAGGGTTAGAATGTAACAGGGGTTAGAATGTAACAGGTTAGAATGTAACAGGGGTTAGAATGTAACAGGGGTTAGAATGTGACAGGGTTAGAATGTAACAGGGGTTAGAATGTAACAGCGAGTTAAACATCAGCATTAAACGTAACCCGGGGTCTACAAGCTTACAGTGTGAAATCCTGAACACCAAATACCCGGGGTCAATTGTTATCCCAGGGTTAAAGAAAACTAGTGTGAAACGTGAGATAAGTTAACCCAGGGCTATTATAACATATTCAAGTGTGAAAAGCCTATTACAGATCCTCAATATTTAAGAGGTATTGGATGGTATACTAAGGTAATGCTTCATCTACAAATTGGAAGTATTGTGTATCGGAAAATAAACTTTTCTCATCTTTTCTGCAGTTGTTTTACACTTATATAAAAGTGGAGTTTCTCAGGCTGAGGAAGGAATCAGTGGCCTCAAATTCCAGGCTTGAGTTTGGAAGCGAGCCATTCGTTGAGAGAAATCGACAGCTCCCGTGACGGGTGTGTTGTGGTGGCGTCGTCTCCCCTGCTCCCGCCTGTCAGATTGAATGAGCTTTATTTAAAAGCCTGTAACGGACGGACAACGCCGAGGACGGAGGCTCCCCGGGCTCCTTGTTAAAGATCAGCGAGGGTAAACTGTTGCACAGTGTACCAGACAGATCAGGATACACACTGGGCATCTGGCCAGCCATGCACACGCACACACACATACACACACACACACACACACACACACACACACACACACACACACACATTCATATACACACACGCAGAAATTTATACACAAACATATCGACCCACATACAAGCACAATCATGCAGACAGTCAGACACACATCCATACATTCAGGCGTGCACAGTACACACACACACACACACACACACACACACACACACATACATGAGGGCATAACAGATGCTGACAGGCACACACACACATTCACACCAACCACCCATTAAGTTGGTATTTGTATGCAGCTGAACAGAGTCTGCGGTACTGCCTGTAAGGTAGTTTTATTGTGTGTGTGTGTGTGTGTGTGTGTGCTTGTGTGTGTGTGCGTGTGTGTGTGTGTGTGTGTGTGTGTGTGTGTGTGTGTGTGTCCCTGTGTGCAACAACACCTGCTCACTCAGGTTGGCCTGAGGCACACTCCTGTCTGTCCTCAGTGGGGCTGTTCCAGATAGAACTGGCAGCCCCACACACACACACACACACACACACACACACACACACACAGACAGGAATTGCTCATAGCTGTCTCCCCCTCACTGTGTGAGAGGTAGGCTCATTTTCCCACCCAGTGGTTAGCCTCTCACATCACAGGGTGAATGCCTGCACACACACACACACACACACACACACACACACACACACGCATGCACACGCACGCACACATACACACACACACACAAACACACACACACACAAACACACACACACATATGTTGGTCAACTCCACAGCAGGACTGGATGTAGAGCAAGAAAACGGTTGATGTCAGTCACAGACTCAAACAGCAGCAACGGACACGACCGCTTTGATACCACACACACACACACACACACACACACACACACACACACACACACACACACACACACATACACACACACACACACACACACACACACACAGAAATCTCACCGTGTGCGTCGCGGTAGTAGGCATGCGTGACGCTACGGAAACGCTCCTGTCCTGCTGTGTCCCAAATCTGAGGAGGAAGAGGGAGTATCATCATCATCATCATCATCATCATCATCAACACCATCATCATCATCATCACCATCATCACCATCATCATCATCATCATCATCATCATCATCATCATCATCAACACCATCATCATCATCATCACCATCAACACCATCATCATCATCATCACCATCATCATCATCATCATCATCATCATCATCATCAGGTGTGTGTGTGATATTCACTGATGGGATGAACACACTGGAAGTTGAATGACCTTCGCATCAAAAACCAAATTAATTTATTGTCTTTTGACCTTTTTATGTTTTGACTCACCAGGAGAACCAGTAGTAGTAGTAGTAGTAGTACTAGTAGTAGTATAGTAGTAGTAGTAGTAGAAGTGGCATCACTACTAGTGTTAGTTTGATGCCACTCTGTTGTAAACATGTTGAAGTCCAATGTCCTACTTGCTCCATTCCTTTATTCCTCGTTGGAAGCTGGAAGCAGCGTTAGCGTTAGCGTTAGCATTAGCTTTAGTCTATTTTAGTTTCGTAACCCTCAAGCATCCAACAGCGGTCGGTCCCGGACATGTGAACTTGATCCATCAGATTTCTACCACCGCACCATCGTAGTACCATTGTTTCTGGTTTGTACCTTAATCAGGCCTCAACAGACGAAACAGGAAGGGGTAGAAGAGTTTGGGTCGAAGCAGCGGAAACGACAACCCACCTTGTGATGTGAGGGACCAGGAGGTTGGCGGGCTTCAGGCTGAGTGTAATGACAGTAATTAAAATGTTCAGGAGTGTTCAGTGGGTGAAATCGTCCTCCAACGGTGCAAAGACGAGCACAACATATCATCACTCATCAAGCGAACGCGGCGTGCTGCAGAGCAAACGAAGAATCATTTCACTATTTTCGGGCCTCAGATGATGATTGACGGCGTCCTGCTGGAAACCAACGGAGAGGCGACATGACGCACCAACACACCAACGCACCAATCCACCAACGCGCCAACGCACCAACCCACCAACGCACCAACACACCAACCCACCAACCCACCAACCCACCAACCCACCAACCCACCAACACACCAACACACCAATCCACCAACCCACCAACCCACCAATCCACCAACCCACCAATCCACCAACCCACCAACCCACCAACCCACCAACCCACCAACCCACCAACACACCAACCCACCAACACACCAACCCACCAACACACCAACCCACCAACCCACCAACACACCAACCCACCAACACACCAACCCACCAACACACCAACCCACAGGATGATTGGAAAGTGGAGCATGCCGCAGAGTTCAAAGCAGCTGCTGGTCTTTTGATTCCTGCAGGGTTGCAGAAGAACAGCCCCGGTTTCCCCCCCCGGTCTCCCCCCCGGTCTCCCCCCCCCGGTCTCCCCCCCGGTCTCTCCCCTCGGTCAAAGACTGACGGCAGATCTGAGTCCACGGCAACCATGTCCACACCGGGACGTAGAGACAGGAAACAACAAGGCAGGAACAACAGGCTGCTGATCAGCTCCTGTCTGGGATGTCTGGATGATGCTTCCTGCCCGGGGACAGATGTGGAGCAGCGTCTGTTCCAACAACACATCCCATCCACGCCTGACAAGTATGGCGTCGGAAATCTGCCGTAACACAGAAACCAGCTGGTGCACCTCGACAAACACAACACCGACGTGCACAACGACGTTCATATTCAGCAGAAACGTAAATGTATTTGTGAGACATCGAGAAGGAGAAGCACCGACTGGACGTCCACGGCGGCGTGGTCCCAGTTACCGTCCCACCAGTGGTGCTGACAGTCTTGACGTGACATCAAGAAGACAGACAGACGGACCAACGGGAACTCTTCTTCAGTCGGATCGACGTCGCAGGGATCGCCGCCTTCGTCAGGTGGATGGGCGATCAGCCGCCACACCTTCCTGTCCTCGTCACCCCAAACATCAAGACAAGAGCTCAGACACCAGAACCTCCACCAGAACCTCCAGCTGAGCATGGGAGGAGGTTCCTGTACGGTGGGGGGGGCGTCTGTTCATGAACAATATTTAATTCATTATATTGTTTTTAGAAATGTATTGTAATTGTTTGGTGAGAAAAATGTTTTAGATCAAACAGCATTTGAACACAGACTCTGGAGGGTTAACGGGGCAGCAGCGTATTTATATCCACCGTCTCTGCCTGGTCTTGTCCAGCAGACGTGTCGGGTTAGTGCACATATGAACGTTCAGGTTAGTGCACGTATGAACGTTCAGGTTAGTGCACGTATGAACTGTCACGTTCAGGTTATTTCCACATTGAACAAATGAGACAATCCTGAAGTCAGACCCGACGTCTGGATGTGACTCTGCTGCTGCTGCTGAAACCTCCTGGTCTTTGTTTTGCTGCTTTCATCGTCTACACCTTCACCTTCTGCGAACCCCAGGTCCGGTCCGGTCCGGTCCGGTCCAGTCTGTCTGTCTGTCTGTCTGTCTGTCTGTCTGTCTGTCGGCCCGATGCTTATTTATACATTTTCTCCCCTTTTCTTACTTTGTTGCGTTTTTTTTTCATTGCTCTCTTTCCCACACTTTCTCTAACTTTCTCTGTTTAGGGTTAGTTCATTTGCACAAATGAGAAAATCACTGAAAACAGACAGAGACAGAGAGAAAGAGAGAGAGAGAGAGACAGAGACAGAGAGAGAGAGAAAGAGAGAGAGAGAGAGAGAGAGACCCTGAGGGGTTTACATATCAAGACCAGTCGACACAGCAAGGAGGAGAAAAATATTCATCAAAAAATATAATAAATAAATTAAAGTGGAAAACAGGCGATGCAGATAATGATAATGTAATGTGTGTGTGTGTGTGTGTGTGTGTGTGTGTGTGTGTCGTGTCACTGAGGGGGAAATAAGTTCTGAGGTTGTTATTGAAACTGTTGAGCGGTGAAGCTTCGTCTCTCTCTCTGGTAACTTCCAGACTCGATAATCTGATGGGAAGTCTGACGCTCCCTCTGGAGTCGACCGCCCGGCAGACCGAGCAGCAGACCGGCAGACCGGCAGACCGGCAGACCGGCAGACCGACAGACCGGCAGACCGGCAGACCGAGCAGCAGACCGTCTGACTGTCTGACTGTCCGACCGGCAGACCGGCAGACCGCCCGGCAGACCGAGCAGCAGACCGTCAGACCGGCAGACTGACCGGCAGACTAACTGACTCAGAGAGATTAACCAAGGCCTCATTAAACGTTTCGGCTGCCCCGGCTATGAAGAGGTATTGTGGGTATTTATGCCATGGTGATTTATTATTAGAAACACACACACACACACACACACACACACTGACTGAAAGGAAGCAGGTGAGCATTTAAATAGACTGAAGGAATGAGAGCGACAGAAGAGGAGAGAGAGAGAGAGAGAGAGAGAGAGAGAGAGAGAGAGAGAGAGAGAGAGAGACTTTTATTCTTACCTGCAGTTTGACCTTCAGAGCGTCGATGTGCAAAACTTTATTCTGGAAGACAAAAGAAAAACTTCAGATGAGACGAGGACATTTTTAAAACAAAGACAGCAGGTATTTTAAACAACACAGAGAAACTGAACTAAATAACGCTTTTATTTTGAAAAACAGCTGAGTTTGGAAAGGTGAGTGGTGAGTTGGCAGGCTGATGCATTGTGGGATTGTTGTGACCACAGTTGGTGTAATAAGACACAAGACTTGTGCTGCAGGGCTCTTTTATCATCGCTGTGGCGTCAGCATATTGCACAACCTATGACCCTGACACACACACACACACACATGCGCGCACACACAAACACACACACACACACACACGCACACACAACACAACACACACACACACACACCTTTTGTCATGATGATGGTCCTTGTTTCAGGGAGTTGCATCATTTACCTCCACCTTGGATGCTAAGTAGTTTAGACCAGTGCGAGCGTCATTGTACACACACACACACACACACACACACACACACACACACAACCACACAACCACATACACACACACACGCTTACCGTACCGTACTGTACTATCGCTTTCATTCTCTTTACTTTTATTACTGCTTTAGTACCTTTAACACGTTTCTGACCTCAGACCAGCTGATCACCTGAAGACTGGAGGAGGAGGAGGAGGAGGAAGAGGAGGAGGAGGAGGAGGAAGAGGAGGAGGAGAGAGGGGGATGAAGATGAGACTCTGCCTTCCATCGATCATTATGGGGAATGTGAAATTGCTGGTTAACAAGATGGATGAGCTCTCTGACTTCGCCGTGACCCAGTGGGATGTGCTGCACTGAGATGAGGCTGTTGGGGTTTCTGGGTGGAGGCAGGTTGTGTTGAGGTTGTGTTGAGGTTGTGTTGAGTCTAGGTGGTGCAAGGGGCGTGGCCAGTGGAGGTTAGTGTCTGTGGGCTTGTGGCCACATTACCTTCTGCTTTCAGGATGTTTCTGTTGGCGTTCAAATTTAACGCCAAAATGTAAATTGTGACGTCCAGATCCGTGAAGCTTTCAGACACAATCAGTTTCTCATCCATGTTG
>JAXDDW010000130.1:112500-242500 GCA_034670385.1 Hoplostethus mediterraneus | reverse complement strand
AGGGTAAACAGTAAATAATCAGACCGCACTCTATCAAGTAGTGTTTTTACACACACACACACACACACACACACACACACACACACACACACACACACACACACACACACACACAGCCCACTCACATGCGCCAGCCAAGCGTCTCCAAACCACGCTGACTAATTGACCCGGCCTAACGAGAGCTAATGTTATTTCACTTTGCTGCCTCGACAACTTTCCGGGAGATAACGAAGCTGGCTCAGGAACCAAGAGGAACCAAGAGCAATCAAGAGGAATCCCAGAGCAGGTTCAGCGGAAAAAAAAACGAACACAGGAAACGGCCGCGGGCATCGCTTGACATTGACGGATGCGCTCCGTCGGCAGCTGCTGAAATCAAAAGTTCAGAAATTGAAACAGGAAATAATAGAAAGTCATTTCCTCTCGCTGGCCCGGGGTTGAACGGAGCAGTGTTGCATGAAGACCCTCTCCACCCCTCCGTCAAAGAAACCAGACAGAGGCTGCAGCGACTTCAGACACAAGGGAAGGGAAATCAACCAATCAGGGCTCTCACACAGACCGGGGTGCACAATGAGCCCTCTGACCTTGATGGAGTCGGCCGTGAGCAAGCCCTGTTCTATTCACTTTAACTGCTTTTACTGTTTTGGGAAAAAATGGTCCAACGTTTGACCGGTGGACTCGGGGCAGCGCTGGGCCGTGACAGATGGAGATGGTGCACCCGTCAAAAACCGAGCGAGCCGATGTTTTCTCCACGGGGATCAGAGCGGAGAGCTGTCCGACTTTCTAGCAGCGTCACAAACTGAAACCGTGTGGGATCATGAGTAGGATGGATATTTGTTCTCTGGTGGACGAGACACACCGGGTTTCCCTTCTGCAGGACTCTTATGGTCTGGAGGTCTGGAGGCCTGGAGAGACAGACCAGGATTCGCCTGAACACTGAGCACTGACACAAGCAACACACAGAGCCCAACTCTTATAAATGCCATATAAATAAATAAATAATAACACCTGAGCGACAGATTTGAAGTGA
This sequence comes from Hoplostethus mediterraneus, assembly GCA_034670385.1. Taxonomy (NCBI): domain Eukaryota; kingdom Metazoa; phylum Chordata; class Actinopteri; order Trachichthyiformes; family Trachichthyidae; genus Hoplostethus; species Hoplostethus mediterraneus. The sequence continues at coordinate 241,473 of JAXDDW010000130.1, read as the reverse complement.
AGTCCATCTGCTCTCTGATGACGCTACGTTGCCTCACCTTGACTGACTCTGGCCACTCAGACACACAGAAACACACCAACCCACACTTGTGTGAGCTAGCCAAACAGCAGGGGCAGCCGTTCGTGTTAGCTTAGCCGTCTGGAGGAAATTGACATTTGATGCTGATAAAAGGCCGACACACATAATGGGCTGGAGTCAACAGCAGAGCCCAGAAGAAAGAGAGGCATTCAAACACCAACAGTTATATCTGATGACTGGTTTACCATTAACCTGGAGACTGAGCATAGCGCTGCAGTGGTAATCTGTTTTTCATTTAGCCTCCATCTTCGTCTCTCAGCCTCACTGTGGTGTTCCTCACTGTGGTGTTCTTCACTGTGGTGTTCCTCACTGTGGTGTTCCTCCCTGCTCTTCCCAGAGACCACCTGTCAATCAAACAGTGTGTCCAGTACTGTGACGTCTTTCCTCCTTGGATTTCCTGTTGATGGAGTTTGAGTTCCTGTAGGTGGCGCTCTTTTCTTTGTCTGTTCAGCCACGGTGGCTATCGCTGCTCATGCTAACTACCCAGTTCTTCTTCTGTTGTAACGTAAAACGCATCACTTCCTGTCTCCAGAGGGTTTCTCCCGGTAAAGACCTACCAGACACCGGGTGTTTAGAGCAGCAGATGGAGAAGCTTCATGACCTGGTGGAGGTTGGAGGTTGTCGTGGTGATCAGATAGAGGTCACAGTGTATTAGTTTACAATAACGCTGCCATATCACTGGAGGTGTTTTCTTCTGTGTGTTCTGCTCTCCTCTCAAGCTCTTATATCTCGCTGCAGGAGAATGGCTGCAGACCCTGCTTTGGTAAAAAGACCAGTTAATCCTGGATTTGTCACCCCCCTGTGACTCTCTCTCTCTCTCTCTCTGTCTCTCTCTCTCTCCCTCCTTCCTCGGCTTCCTTTTCTCCGGCGCTGTGCTCTGGCTTGACCTCTGTGATCTCAGTGCAACTCAATCTGTCCATCAAGCCTTGACATCTTTAACCTCGTCTTCCTCTTTGCACATCAAACTCACTTCTCACTTGCTCCATCACTTCTTCGAACTCTCTCCCACTCCTTAAACTGACTATTCCCCATGTAGACCAGTATCTGTGGCTAATAAGATCTCTCTCTCTCTCTCTCTCTCTCTCTCTCTCTCTCTCTCTCTCTCTCTCTCTCAGTTAGGTTTGGAGGGCAGCCGACCAAGGCGAGTCTGACATGCCCAGCCTCGTCTCCCAGCCTCCCCGTCTTCTCGGTCCACCTGAGGAGAATACTTAAACATCCATCTAACCTTTCCTCTTAACTCCTTTTAACTCCCGGTGGGAATCCCTGTCTTGCTGTAATGAAACCCCTCCGGGTCAAACGCCAGCTAAACTTTGGCAGAATATTGAAACAGTAGTCCTCTTAACCTCTCTTTTATCCCGGCGCTCAGCAAACGTCAGCATGAAGTCAATAGTGCTGAGGAGGTGATGGGGCCCGGTAGCGACTATAGTTAACTTCTGTTCTCAAAGCAATTTGACTGGTTGGAGATGTCTTCCATGCTAAGTTCCATGAAGCTAGTTTTCGTTCTGGCTTTCCGGCTCTGAGGATGTTCTTTACTATGATTATACCCATACTCATAACTGCGGCGCTGCTGACGTACATTGACCACGCTCCCTCGTTTCATTGCTATCTTGAAAGCTTTCACCGTAACTATGGACCAATGAATCCAAACCATCAAGAACACAACGGTTCTATCAATACCTCTGAATAGGGATCCTCAAAAGAGTGATGATGCAGACCTCCTCTGGGTTAATCAGCAACTAACATGTCACCTGGTTTTGACCTGTAATTGTAGCGCCCCCCTTGGGCCAATCAGTGCACATATGAAAATGCAGGGAGGCAGAGGTGAGATGCATCATTTCCCCAAGTTTCATCAAAATCCAATCGGTGGTGTCTGAGATAACATAAATGATGCATGGAAGGGTTTAGGGGAACCCAAGAAGGTGCCCTGAAGGACTCCTTTTACAAGGGCTCATGAAACCTGATGGCACCTCCACAAACCTCTACCATACAGGGGTTATTCATAAAGGGTTCATGAGCCCTGACGGTACTTCCTCCCACCTCTAAAATATTGGGGTTCTTTAAGGAACCCTTTCAGGATATTCCTTCCAGGGAGGAACCCTAGAGTGCTTCTTGACTCCCTTTGGATCTCAGCACTGGATGAACCCCATAGTCTTTAAAGTGTATGGGCATCATCAACCGGCAAACTACTGAGTGTTACTGTGTTATATTTAGCAATGTAAGCGGCTGCAATTGTATAGCACATTAAATTCTACTCTTTAAGTAGATAAAAATAGAGCGCAATTAGACTTACAACCGTATGATCAACCTGAGGAGCTCGTCCATTAACAGCGTTTCTAGAGAGGAGCCCTAAGATGCTTTCTGGCTCCCTTTGGATCTCAGAATGAGCCCCCGGTGAATCCCTTGCTTTCAGAGTGTAATGTGTAAAGCCCCTGAACCATTCAATCCCTGCCCAGATGTAATAGCATTACCCCAAACAATAGGCTGAAAATCCTATTAGGAGATGTTGTGCTCCTCCAACCCGTCTCAAAGTGGTTTTAAAGCCCTGCCTCAGCACCAGTATCTCACTGTGAATGCAGGACACGGTGTACCAGCCCCTTTGTTAAAGTATTTTGAGGAGGACTTTGTCATATCGCAGCATTTTGTTAGGGACTTTGAATTTTCTGAAGCGAAGACGGACCGGGCTGACAGTTTGATGGAGAGTCTGAGGTTTTGACGAGGACGAGGCTGTTTTCAAAAGGCCGATGTTGTGTATCAATGTAGGCTGATGTGTGTGTGTGTGTGTGTGTGTGTGTGTGTGTGTGTGTGTGTGTGTGTGTGTGTGTGTGTGTGTGTGTGTGTGTGTGTAAGCGGAGGAGTGTGTTCTGGTTTGACAATCACACGCACAGCAGCGTAAATTGGTGTTTCGCATCTTGGAAGCGGTTGCCTAACTCCATCCTTTCCTCCTCTCTCCGCCTAGGAACCAGATAACTGTGATTACAGAGCGGCGCTGTCAGTTGTCATCACACTTGTAGAAGAGTGAATGAAGAGAGAGAGAGAGAGACAGAGAGAGAGAGAGAGAGAAGATAGGAACTGCGAGCTGTTGTCTCCACGGTAACCAGCTTGACGCTCTCTGGCTGGTTTGTTTCTGTTAGTTTTGAAAAGATGGCAGCGCTACGGTACAACGAGATAACTGACTGAACAGAGGAGGAGGATGAGGAGGAGGAGGAGGAGGAGGAGGCAGAAGTCTTCGCGTCCGGTTGCGCTATCTCAACCAAGACAAAAGAGCTGCGCAACGGTTTATATCTCCATGACAACGAGAGAACGCTTGGTCCAGCCAACCAATGAAGATGTAGGACAATCAGCGACGGCATCTGCGACCTTACAAATCTCTACAGGTGCAAAACAGACCCAATCTCTGTTGGAAGATCATCAGTGGAATTCTAGTTATGATCACATTTATTCAACTGACAGCTTGTTGGCCTTTTAGAAACCACTGGCTGTTCTAGTGTTACCATCAGGGGTTCTTCAAGGAACCTTCTGGGGTTCCCCTATGGTTCCAGTCTGAAGAGCCATTAGAGGGTCCTTGAAGAGGCATGCTAAGCTGACCCTACTGTTGATGGATGGCTCAGATGGAGCTACAGTCCATGTCAGTCTTGACTCAAGATGGAGCTTGAGCAGCATGTTCAGACCAGTCCCACTTTTAACTAGATGCTTGTTTAGGAAGGAAATGCACTTACGATTTCTGGTGACTAGTAGTTCTCTACCTACCTACGCTGAATGCACTTATTGTAAGTCACTTTGGATAAAAGCGTCTGATAAATGACTGTAATGTAATGTAATGTAACTGCATGTTCGCTGCACTCTGGTATGATCAAGTTAAACTCCCTTCTCAGCCTTCAGAGGTTACAGGGAATGGTCTGGGGACTAGAGACTCTAGTCACACTCGAGTGTTGAGTTACTAGTCTGGTTCAGCTGGATAATGTTCAAGAGAGACTAATACATGAAGGGGAATATTTACTCTAAGTTCATCCTTGTCTCATGGTCAACAAAAAAATGATACTAGTTCTTTGATGATTTGGGGAAACTAAAGGGTTTAACGTTGCTGAGCTCGGTTCAAGTCCTGAAACGCCTCAACAGCATCAATTTCAGTGACAGACACATAAGACGGACCCAGAAAACAGAGGAACAGAGGTCTGCCACTGTGAGGATATTGAAGCAGCCTCCAAATAGCTCCAACACAGAGGAACTATTTTGGGCAGCATGTTGACGATACTTGTCAGCGCTTCAGTTCTCGTTGTTCAGATCAAATACCGTCTTGTCTCTCTTCCCTGAGCTCCACTCAGCCACTAAGCAGCAGATGTTTTCTCAAGAGCTGTAACCTCAGCAGCAGCAACGACAACGCCTGCCGCTCACGCCTCACGTCGGTAACACAACAGAGGCCCGTCGTGGAACGTGGAGAGGGTTGTAACTGATGATTCTGACGGAAATGCCGCCATGTTGGAAGAGTAACAACAAAACGAAGGATTACGTCATCGATTGTTCGTCCCTGACAAAGCAGAAGGGAGATGGCTCATTTCTGTGCAGTGGTGAGGGGTTAAAAGAGGAAAGAAGAACTGGGTAGTTAGCATGAGCAGCGATAGCCACCGTGGCTGAACAGACAAAGAGAAGAGCGCCACCTACAGGAACTCAAACTCCATCAACAGGAAATCCAAGGAGGAAGACGTCACAGTACTGGACACACTGTTTGATTGACAGGTGATCTCTGGGGAGAGCAGTGAGGAACACCACAGTGAGGAACACCACAGTGAGGAACACCACAGTGAAGAACACTACAGTGAAGAACACCATAGTGAAGAACACCACAGTGAGGAACACCACAGTGAAGAACACCACAATGAAGAACATCATTCTCTTCTTACACACTGTGAAACCATCAATATCACTTGTATCAGCCGTGTGTGTGTGTGTGTGTGTGTGTGTGTGTGTGTGTGTTCATTGTTAAATTCCATCTGAGGCAACGCCCCCCCCCCCCTCCCCCCAACTCAGCTCAGCCCGCCCACACCAATGATGAGTGGATACGGTTGCTAGGGGATCAGGGTTGATCCATTACACCTGGGGCGAGGCGGCAGGAGAAGCCTCGCAGGGATGTTAATTGATCACCCATCCGCCACCCTGATCAAACGGATTACAGGCGAGGTCTGATCTATAACACCGAGAGAGACGGAGTGAGCGGGAGAACACACACACACACACACACACACACACACACACACACACACACAAACACACACACACACTCGCTCTGTATTCAAATAGGCGTAGATCTTCCTCCCACCCACTTTCATCTCAATCCATCTCTATCTTTCCATCCCTATCCTCCTCCCTCTCTCTCTCTCTCTCTCTCTCTCTCTCTCTCTCTGACCCACTTTTTTATTCCTCTTTACATCTCTCTCTCCTGTCTTGACATCGTTTGATATCTGTTTGGTATGTATGTGAGACGCCTTATTCTGGCTCATGCTGACACCCTTGTCTCTCATGGTAGCCCATCAAAGAGAGGCGCTGTAGACTGTCCTGACCTCCTCCTCCCTCCATCCACCGGTGTTAACCCTACGTCCAATCATCTCATTTTGATAGGCAGCTACTTGTACAGAATTTAATTTGTCGTGACTGTAGAATTGCAGCCAATACTGCTCAAAATATGACAAATGAACACCTCAGGCTGCCGTTTAGCTGGTTGACCATACAGCATACCTTCACTGTAAAGACTGAAGGTTTAAAGGACTGCACCAACACCTCACCCAATAACTGACGAGAGGATTGGCGCCAAAATCAGCGCATGCTAACGCTTTAGCACACAGCTATCGTAGCATTATCCTAAAAGTGTGAAAATGAGAATGAGGTAGCTCCAATAAAAACAGAAATAAAGCATTTTCTTTGTTTTGTTTCATTACAATTTTTCATTTTGTTGTCATTCATCCAATATGGTGGCTCGTCCCTCGTACCCCTTGGTAAGCAGACAGCCTATTGTAAAGTCTGCAGATATCATTTGTTGAATTAGCGAATCAACTGTAGCGGAAAGTTGCACACTGACTAGAAGCAGCAACGAATCCACGCGGGACCAACGCAGACGGGAGAACAGACGTCAATACAGCTGCCGTGAGATTTCTCATCACCGCGACAAATTGCAGACGGAGACGTTCTGTCTTCAAACAGTTTACGGGAAGGAGACGTCGTCAACGCCCTCCTTCTGTCCATCCAGACACACACAGCTGGCGTCGTCCTCACAGCAGCACCAGACTGCCTGGAGGGCCTTCGGCACCTTGGACACCTGAGCCCCGGGCCAGAGGGCTCCAGAGGGTTCTCACTCTTCCATCACTGATCATCACACTATAGTGTGATGATGAATATAGAACCTGATCTGGGGCCTGTAGGTGATCACGGTAATCATCTGCATCACATTCATGTAAATGGTCTGTTTTGCAACTCGATCACTGACAAAATAATGATCCAACCGTTAACCAGAAGAAGAACTGGGTAGTTAGCATGAGCAGCGATAGCCACCGTGGCTGAACAGACAAAGAAAAGAGCGCCACCTACAGGAACTCAAACTCCATCAACAGGAAATCCAAGGAGGAAGACGTCACAGTACTGGACACACTGTTTGATTGACAGGTGATCTCTGGGGAGAGCAGTGAGGAACACCACAGTGAAGAACACCACAGTGAGGGACACTAGAGTGAAGAACACCACAGTGAAGAACACCACAGTGAGGAACACCACAGTGAGGAACACCACAGTGAAGAACACCACAGTGAGGGACACTACAGTGAGGGACACCACAGTGAGAAACACCACAGTGAGGGACACTACAGTGAGGAACACCACAGTGAGGAACACCACAGTGAGGAACACCACAGTGAGGAACACCACAGTGAGGGACACTACAGTGAGGGACACCACAGTGAGGGCCAATTGCCAGCCGGCCAAGCAGAATCTGGTAGAAGCCCTATACACACCGCATTCATCGCTTCCTCTTGTTGTCATGGTTACCGGTCCATAACAACAGTCTCCCGGGAGCCCAAGCAGCACTCGAGGAGTCACATGACTGCAGAAGGGAAAAGGTAAAACCCCCAGCAGGCCAACATGCATGACTCTGTCTGTCTCCGCCACCAGGCCTGACGAACCGGCGACGTTACATAAGAGGAATAACTCACCAGGCTCAAAAACAGAAGCAAGGCGACGATCAAAGGAAATTTAAATGAAAAATATACAGCAGAGAGGATTAACAGTGAAGGGGAAAAAAAAGGGAAAGGAGTGATTTGTTATGTAAGACGCGAGAAGACTTTGTACTGAGGCTGCCGGTGTCGTCCCTCGGCGTCCCATTAGCGCCGGCTTGTTTCATCATGTTGCTTCCTGCTGAAACCTGAAGAACATCTGGTGCAGGACTCCTTCTCAGCTGGAGAACAACAGACAGGACGCCGCTGTTTGACAGTGAAATGATGATAATGGGGGTTTAGATGAAGATGATGATGACGATAACCTTTTGCGATTTTATGTCGCTTGTGGTTTGATTGTCATTTGACCTTTTTTCTCTTTCTCTGTTTTGGGTTCGAGGCGTTCGGACCCCCGCGGGGTTTCTGGACCGTCACCTGGACTGTCTGTTCTTTCTTTCTTCTGCCGGTGATTTTATCATTTGTGCGAATGGACTGAACGAAGATGATGGTGATGAAGATGGCAATGATGAATGGTGATGATGAGAATATTGACATAATACTGATGAAAATAAACAATAACAATCAAACATTTATGTTCTTTGCACTTGAAGTGTGCTGTTACTTCACACACCTGTAAGTGCATTAAGGCCTTATTCACAATGGATGAGAGGATATGATGTCATGTGACGGCATTCCAAAATCGCTGATAGCTAGTTAGCTCGTACCGCTAGGTGACTTAAAAACATCAAATCATTACTATGTGGTATTTGGACGGTTTGCACAGATGTATTATAAAGAACCACAACCAGAGTCTTGTGCACCTACAGTATTTTACCACGTGTTAATAAACACTCTGGAAGGCTTCACAGCTTCATGTGTTCCCAGAAGGCCACATGATAAACGTACACCATCCTCCTCCACCACACAGCGCTGACGGGACTCCTAATAATGAGTCTCCTTCTGTCCAGAGAGCACTCTGGGAAAAGACCCGGGTCAAATCAGGTATGAAAATTCATGTGTGTGTGTGTATGAGGGTGTGTGTGTATGCCCAGCCACTACCTTGACCCAGTGTGTTCATACTGAAAATCCAATATGAGTTACATGGAGATCCAGTCTGCTCAGATCAGATTTCGGTTTGAAATATAATTCAAATCTCTGAAAACATCCTGACCTCACATTGGACTTCAAGTGTTTTTTACTGCCAACCCTCCTGATGGAGATAAGCTCTTTTCATACGTAAAAAGTCACCAGGATGCTCTGAACTGAAACGTTTCTCTGTATTTCTGGACTCTCATGGTCGGCATGTTTGGTTTGCTTTGGTTCCCTGCCTCCTCTCATGAGGGCGTTCTGCACGGCGACGAGAAAATGCTGTCATAAAAAAACCGCTCAGCTTCCATGTCACTAGCTTGTTGCTGCACCCAGAAAGCACCTCTTCAGTGAGCGTAAGCCTGTGTTGTTACCGTGGCAACCGGTGTCACAATGACAGCAAATGATTATACTGTCTAAACACACAGATCCAGTCTAGTTTAGTAGTAAATAAAGACAATACAGTCAGCCGGCGAGGTCAGGCTGGAAAAAACAATGTGAATTAAAGGGAAATTCCACCCTCAGATACTTTTACACTGTTAAATATCATCAATCTGTTCAGTATTTTGTGATGAGGTGTTTAGTTCACCTTGTTGGATCCACTTTCCATCAACCTGCCTCATGAGCTTCTACTTTAGTTGGAGACTTCCTACATTTCCCAGAATGCCGTGAAGCATTCCATCAGATTTCACTCCAACTCGACCCGGTGGCCACAATGTAAAACAAAGAGTAGAGGCTGGTAGAGGCTGACAGGCTGGTAGAGGCTGATAGAGGCTAGTAGAGGCTGGCAGGCTGGTAGAGGCTAGTAGAGGCTGGTAGAGGCTAGTAGAGGCTGGTAGAGGCTGACAGGCTGGTAGAGGCTGGTAGAGGCTAGTAGAGGCTGGTAGAGGCTAGTAGAGGCTAGTAGAGGCTGACAGGCTGGTAGAGGCTGGTAGAGGCTGGTAGAGGCTAGTAGAGGCTGGCAGGCTGGTAGAGGCTAGTAGAGGCTGGTAGAGGCTAGTAGAGGCTGGTAGAGGCTGACAGGCTGGTAGAGGCTGGTAGAGGCTAGTAGAGGCTAGTAGAGGCTGGTAGAGGCTAGTAGAGGCTAGTAGAGGCTGACAGGCTGGTAGAGGCTGGTAGAGGCTAGTAGAGGCTAGTAGAGGCTGGCAGGCTGGTAGAGGCTGGTAGAGGCTGGTAGAGGCTAGTAGAGGCTGGTAGAGGCTGACAGGCTAGTAGAGGCTGGTAGAGGCTGGCAGGCTGGTAGAGGCTGGTAGAGGCTGGTAGAGGCTAGTAGAGGCTGGTAGAGGCTGACAGGCTGGTTGAGGCTAGTAGAGGCTAGTAGAGGCTGGTAGAGGCTAGTAGAGGCTGGTAGAGGCTGACAGGCTGGTTGAGGCTAGTAGAGGCTAGTAGAGGCTGACAGGCTAGTAGAGGCTGGTAGAGGCTAGTAGAGGCTGGTAGAGGCTGACAGGCTGGTTGAGGCTAGTAGAGGCTAGTAGAGGCTAGTAGAGGCTGGTAGAGGCTGGTAGAGGCTGACAGGCTGGTAGAGGCTGGTAGAGGCTGGTAGAGGCTGACAGGCTAGTAGAGGCTGGTAGAGGCTGGTAGAGGCTGACAGGCTGGTAGAGGCTGGTAGAGGCTAGTAGAGGCTGGTAGAGGCTAGTAGAGGCTGGTAGAGGCTGACAGGCTGGTAGAGGCTGGTAGAGGCTGGTAGAGGCTGACAGGCTGCTGGTGGTCTGGTTGGTTTGCGGTACTCATACTAATAATGATGTGCTGATGTTAGCGTGCTACGTAGCACCACTGTGAATGAGTTCTGGTGTGACACGGTTTTGTGATTAGTGTTCCAGTACACAGAGAACACCACGAGGTCTAACGGCAGAACACCACCAGGTCTAACGGCAGAACACCACCAGGTCTAACGGCAGAACACCACGAGAACACCACGAGGTCTAACGGCAGAACACCACCAGGTCTAACGGCAGAACACCACCAGGTCTAACGGCAGAACACCACCAGGTCTAACGGCAGAACACCACGAGGTCTAACGGCAGAACACCACGAGGTCTAACGGCAGAACACCACCAGGTCTAACGGCAGAACACCACCAGGTCTAACGGCAGAACACCACCGAGGTCTAACGGCAGAACACCACCAGGTCTAACGGCAGAACACCACGAGGTCTAACGGCAGAACACCACGAGGTCTAACGGCAGAACACCACCAGGTCTAACGGCAGAACACCACCAGGTCTAACGGCAGAACACCACCAGGTCTAACGGCAGAACACCACGAGGTCTAACGGCAGAACACCACGAGGTCTAACGGCAGAACCACCACCAGGTCTAACGGCAGAACACCACCAGCTAACGGCAGAACACCACCAGGTCTAACGGCAGAACACCACCAGGTCTAACGGCAGAACACCACGAGGTCTAACGGCAAACACCACAGGTCTAACGGCAGACACACACCACGAGAACACCACAGGTCTAACGGCAGAACACCACCAGTCTAACGGCAGAACACCACAGGTCTAACGCAGAACACACGAGGTCTAAGGCAAGAACCCCAGTCTAAAGGCAGAACACCACTATGGTCTACGGCAGGCTCATCCAGCCAGGAACGGCCACCACGACACGCAGCACACACGCACAGTCAACGCAAACACACCAGTCACGCCAAAGACCAACAGTCTACACGGCCCCACCCACCATGGCAGTGTACTGGCCCCCAGAAACAACAAACCACCCAAACAGTCAACGGCAGATTCACAGCAATAGTCTAAAGGCAGCAGTGGAACTGAGGTGCGCCTAACGGCACACACACACCACAACATGCACACGAACACCACACACACACACCACACAACCACACCACCAGGTCTGACGGAGAAACTCGACCTAACGCAACTGGTTAGCTTAGCAGAGAAGGTGAGAACAGGTGTTATTCATACACACACACACACACACACACACACACACACACACACACACAACACCACACCAGCCACAAAGATGGTGCAAGGACAGGGGATAGTAAGACAGACAGACAGACAGACAGACAGACAGACAGACAGACAGACAGACAGACAGACAGACAGACAGAGAACGTGTCTTTAGGTATCCAAACCTAAAGTTTGACTTGTGAGTCACCCGCTTCATTCTGTGTCATCAGCAGTATAAACAGAGGAAGGCTGGCTCCTGTTTCTGCTTCTCATTATTGTGAATGGAAAGGTCACGCTGCTGCAAGTTAAAAATACATCAACTTTTAAAGAACGCCGCGCTTCAAACTTTTTTCAATAGTCACTAAGCAACAAGAACCACAACCCCCCCGCCCCCCAAGCGTCTGTTAAGCGCTCCCAGTTTGAAGACGAGCTGCCTGGTGCACACAGAGGCTAAACCACCAAACTCTGACTGTACGTTCACACTGTGAGCGACGCCAGATTTCAGATTTCCACGCTTTCCACGCTGTCTTGTTTCCCGACTGATGTGATCATGAACGATACTTACTGCCTGGCAAGTGTAAAACGGACGAGCCATTCAAGACATTTTATCTGAAAGACGGCAGGAATCAACATCGATGTGAAGCTCTGAAGTCTGAGTTTTTTCTGTTCGTTTTGGCGCAATGCTACCTAATTAGCGCCTGCTAGCTAGTTGTGTTAACTCATCAACTCAACAAACCTTAGTCCAGGTAGTCAAGTCGAGTTAAAGTCTTTCATAAAGCACCTTTAACGTACTTTCCAGAGAACAACAGACACAAATTACAGATAAAACCAAGACATTGAAAACCCGAAGAACAGAGAGAGAGGAAGACGAACTGGAAAGGAAAAGCTGTGAGTGTTTTGATCCACCTCATCACTACCAGGCATACACGCCGATCACATGGGTGCTCCGGTGCTCGAGCACCCACCGAAAAGGTTGAGCACCCACGGGGAAGGCCGATTAAAAAATAAATGAATAAATAAATGTATTAAAAAAACACATCTATTTATTCTATTATTACTTATTATTATCGGTGAACGTTTTAACTACAAATCGCATTATCCAATTAAACGTGTTCCAGCTCTGTGCGTGTGTAGGCTACGTTAAGGGGCGTGGCCACGTAGCCAACTGCCAATGTAACGTTAGCGTCGGCTAAACCAACGTTGTTCCATCACGTAGCTGCTAGCTAGCGACACAGCAAGTGTGAAACACGGTGATGATCGGGTAAAAACCTACAAATTTGTCAGTTAAAAAACGGAGAGAGATACCGAGTGTAAAGACAGTCAAAGTGAGGATCCACCACCAGATGAATTTGTAGCAGAGCAGTGTTGCATTGGTTGGGTGTGTGTCTACGTTGACAGATGACAGTATCCTGCACCACGGTAATTACTAAAGCAAGCGCAATAAAAGTGATTTTGTGACGATCTTCACCTTGGTGGTATTCACTTCATTTGAGCACCCACTGGCAAAAACATAAATCGGCACCTATGCTACCAGGTAAGACAAGGTGTGGAAGGCCCCACCTACCTCAACCCATCTTTTCTCCTCAGCTCTTTAGTTTTTTCTACTGTTGCTCTGGATGAGCGCATCAGGAAAATGCTCGCGTACGCCAGGGAAAGGTTTTCACAATGTTGTCTCTCCAATTATAGGGATGTTGCCCGGGGGCCGACAAGACAGCAAAAGACTGAAACGGGTCACCGGTTTCAGGCCACGGCTGCAACACTTAAAGTACCACTCTTTTTTTTACTGGCAACCCTCATCTGAAATTACCCCCGGGGCACCATGGGAAGAAAACGGGTTAGCCAATAGCAATAAAAAAAGATTAGCCCATCAATAAAATACCTAACTTTAAATTATCCCATTAGCTTTTCCATTTAATTTAATTCAAGTCAAATGTTTTCTGTCCCATGAGGGAAATTCGTTTTGCAGGCAGGGTTTCAATTAAAAACACCTAGTACCCCCCCCCCCCCCCCCCCCCCACCTCGTGTACCTCAGAGACAAACACCGGTGGATAAGACCTGGAAGGGACCCGGTCACCCTGGAAGGGAGCCAGAGCGATAATTACCTCTGAGGGCGTTAGCGCTGCACCGGAACCAGGTCTTAACGCACAAACAAACCAGTATTATGACGTTAAATCACCAAGTGGAGCTGCAACAGGGAAGCCTGGCCCCGCCCCCTCGCCCAGACACTCTAGATTCACCACAGGTATGGTCACTCCTCCACACAGGAAGTGATGAATTAAAACTGAAATCCAAACTGTCTCCTAAACAGCAATGAGGTTTCCTTCGGTGTACCGGCCGTGTGTGTGTGTGTGTGTGTGTGTGTGTGTGTGTGTGTATGTGTGTGTGTGTGTGTGCGTGTGTGTGTGTGTGGGTGTGTGCTCACCCGAAAGTCAATGCCCACAGTGGAGATGAAGCTCCCGGCGAGGAAGGCTCCGTCTTTGAAGCGAACCAGGAGACAGGTTTTCCCCACGCCTGAATCCCCGACCAGCATCACCTGAGACACAGACAGGAAGAACAACAAGAACCAGGTCGGTCAAAGTCAAGGTGTGTGTGTGTGTGTGTGTGTGTGTGTGAGGGAAACAGCTCAGGTGAAAACATTATTTCTTGTCTTTGAATACGCAGCTCACACACACACACACACTTTCTTTCTGTCTTTCTGTCATTGTCGCTGCTAACAGGGAGGGTCCCCTATGCGTGATTATTGTATTGTTATTACGTCCATCCATTCTCAGTTTGTTAGATTCTGTTTTTCTTTGCTGTATCTCCATGGTGCAGCCGCCCAATTTCTCCTCGGGGATCATTAAAGATTCATCACATCTTGTTTTGGCTGTGAAAACTTTGTGTGAAAAAACCCATATACTCTCCCTATAGGGACTCAGTGTGTCCACTGTACTGAATGATGACTTCAACTCATCGTACATCGTGGTATTTGTAGTGTGGTGTCCTTCTAAAATGTAGTTCTTCTTCATAAGGAAAAATAACCAGCCGTGATTTAAAGGTGCTATTATATTATATTCAGTTATTCTATTCTATTCAGTTAGCTGCAAAACAGAGAGTGTCTGGCACAGTTTAGTTATTGCAGAGAAGTAACAATAATAATAATAATGATAATAATAATAATAATCATATTATAAATAATACACCAATAATAATAATAATAATAATAATAACAATAATAATAATAATAGTAATGATAATAATAATGACAGAATTATTAATAATAAAACAATAATAACAGTATTATTATTAATAATAAAATAATAATAATAATAGTCGTCATAGTATTTTTTTTAAAGAGGGGGGAGAGGGGAATAGAAAGAGAAGACGGGAGGGGGTCATTGCACCTACTGTCGTTTCATTGCGTTGTTATTTTCCCTGCTGGTTCACTACAAGTCTGTCCTGCTGGTAATTGATCTCATATATTAAATCCTATAAGTGTCATTTTCTTAACACGACTGGAGAGATGTGTCTTGATCCGAGACACTGACACTTTCCAACGCAGCTTCATTTTTTTCAGGGATTTAATAAAAAAGTGGAATTAAAGTGGCAAAGCAAATTGTTTTGTCCTATTTTAAGTGAACGTGAAGCCAAGCGGCTGCTCGAGCTGGACGTGGTGTCCAGGCTCTCTGCTCACCTTGAAGGCGATGTCATAAAACTCTCCGCTGTTGCTGATGGAGGGTCTGCTGGGGTAAACCAGACCGGAGGACGGAGCGCCAGCGGCGGCCAGACCTTTCCCGGTCCTCCCGCTGCACGGCGACGCCTTGGGGCTCCTGGCGGCTCCTTTGCCTTTCGCCGCCTTTTTCCTGGACATGACTCTCTTCCAATCTAGCTCTGAGCAATTAAGTGCAACTAAATTATGTTTTTTATTTCTCTCTTTTTTCTGGTCCAACACTTTCCTCGTTGAGTACTAGGTCGAGAAACGTTGAACTTCACCTGTGCGTCAAAATCATGACTGACGCAACTGTGCGTAAAGCGAACAGGTCCGCAGATTCATTTGAAGGTTAATTCACATGAAGCCTTAGAAATAGAAAGCATGCGGTTGAGTTTCCAGCTGTTGGTCTCGTGGCAGGTCGGAGATGAGCTGGGTGCCTGGGTATGAAACAGCTCGCGCGCTCGCTCGCTCGCTCTCTCTCTCTCTCTCTCTCTCTCTCTCTCTCTCTCTGTTGGGAGCGCACTTCTAGGAAGGCATGGCTGGTGCGCGGTGCGCTTAAAGGCGCAGTGCAGCCAATGTGCAGTTTGGTGGATCCAGAGATACACAGTCTGTGTACAAACCCCCTTCACGCACTGATCCAGCATCTATCCTGCACGAGCTCCACACACACTTCTTTCCTGATTGGTTTACAGTTGAGCCACATCACCTCTCTGATGTCTCAACCAGCTTCCCTTTTCTCAAATAATTCCTCTTGGTTTGGAGAGCAGCAGTTGCTCAGTAAGGTATATCTGTGTGTGTCTGGTTAGTTTAGCAGATTGGAGTTTTAGTTTTACAATGTTTCTCATAAGCAGAGCTGCTCTGGAGCCACAAATAATCTGATTGGCTGAGATAAACGTTAGTGGGCGGAGCCAAAGAACCACAACTATTCTGTCTAGTAGAGTGAAGCCCAGTGAAGAGGAGCTAGCTAACATTATGAAGCCTAGCACTGAAAAACCTAGCCTTACTAAGTTATCTAGGTTAGCAAGTTAGCCTAGCTGACCTTCAAAGTTCAAACTAGCCACACTAGCCTATAGCTATCTAGGTTAGCTAGTTAGCTAGCCTGCTGACCTGCCGAGATCATGAATGAATCAAAAGTCCATTCATATTTGTATTTATCTTCTGACCAGAGGTCCTTCTTTGCCATTCAGTTTTGCCACTTAGCTAATTTGCTTTCTGAAAAACTGTGGCTCCGCCCACTAATATTCAACCAATGAGATTATTTCTGCCTCCAATAAACGTTAGTAAAACTACATCTACAATCTGCTGTCAGCAAGAGCCAAGCACATCTGTAGCTACCAGGTTGAGAGAACTGACATGACGTCAAGAGAGAGACGTCATGATGTTCGAGGGAGCTACGTCAAACAACAGTCCTTATTCCTCCACGTCCACAGTGATGACATATGAAGGATATTAGGATGATCTCTCCACTGGACTGGGGACTCACTTACTGCACATATACACCCTCCTATACACTGTTTACCAAGGGAACTTCACACTCATGAGTGTCGATTCAAGCACCCTGAAGGTAGATGTGAACAACCCACATTAGTATCACATCAGAGGGATGGGAAAATACCAAGAGACAAGTTGAAGATGGGAACAACAGAGAGACAAACACATCCCTTACACAACAATAAGGACAGCCATATTACAACCAGTGTACCTGACTCTGTTCACTATCACGCATGAACCTGTGAGGAGGCCGACAGTGATGCTGAAAACAAGACGCAGCCACGTTTGATGAGGAGACTATTAAAAACACTCACGCTGTGAAAGTGGCGCATTGTTGAAACCAATGAGCAAGAAGCTGCTGTCTTATTAGAGAGAGAGAGAGAGAGAGAGACAGAGAGAGACAGAGAGAGAGAGAGACAGAGAGAGAGATCAGCTGTCACCCTGAGGTACTGTACATTACAGCGGTCATACTCCACTTAGCTTTAAACATAACGAGACTGAACCATCTGAGTCAGGCTGCTGGGACGAGATGAGAGAACAAGGAAGACGGTCGAGTTACAACGGAGACAAATCACTGGACACGTTGATTTGGACAAAGTGTTTTTTTCTTTATTATCACAGAGACAGACGGTTTGTTCTGCTGACGCTCACAGGCTTGGCAACGGATCCAGCAAATGGATCACCATGTAACATGTTGGCAAATCTCTAAAGATCTCTGACACAAGACGCTGTCCTGCATGCAAACAACAGGCATGATGGGAACTGGGCGGTTGGACTCAACGTCTTGAAGGGAAATATGTTTCAGACGGCCCACAAATCCAGTCGAATGTCAGAGATTTTATTAAAACCATTTACCAAAGATTGTCTATTTTTGAGCAGGGATGAATTACACATGTATCACAATAACAGTATTTGGCAACAGATGTTATTTTTTGAAGTCAGACTCATAGGACATGTGTCACGTCCAAATAGCAGCTGAAGTTTGTCTTCACACTCATGAGCCTCTTCAGGGTTCCTCACTGGAACCTTAAAGGGTACCGAGAAGAACCTCTATATGTTAGAGGTTCAGGAAACCCTTTATGATTAGGGTCAAGGAACCGTTCCATCTGAACAACTCAAGGTCCTCAGCAGTCTTATAGCATTTTAAAGTCCTTGTCAACCTTCAACCCCAGGAGCTCAACGCTGAGACTGACCTGGAAGCTAAATGGGCTCTTTCATTTGTCCCTATGAGCGTCAGACCCAGACGTGTCCTCTCACTTCCTCTGGGTATTGTAGTCCGAGGTCAAGTCAAAGGTCGTGACTTCACTTCCTGTTTGCCGGGATGTGTGGGTGGGGCCACTTCCTGGACTGGAAGTAGCCCCTGAGTCCCTCCAGGTCCACGGGAGGGAAGTAGGCGCCGATCCGTTTCCTCAGCCACCACTTCCCCTGAGCCGCGCTGGCGCTGCCGGGCTGGCTGAACTTATACCGGAAATGTTCTCCTCGAACCCACCTGAGGAGGAGAGGAGGAGAGGAGAGGAGGAGAGAGGAGGAGAGGAGAGGAGAGGAGGAGAGGAGAGGAGAGGAGGAGAGGCTTTTTAACCACGGCATCGGCATCTTCAATTCAGAAGGGAGGCTGTTCACTCTTTACTTTACTGTCCAGAATCTAAATGAAGAAAGTAAAAGGTGTATTATTATATAAATTAATCTTAATCTTCATCTTTTAACTGGGATTTAATCTCCCATAATCCTCTATGAGTTTTGATCACGTCACTCAACAGGTGAACACACTTATAGCGAATATATACAAATATATATTTTGTGTATATCTAGTGAAATATGTTTAGGAATGTAAGTCACATTCTACCATTTTAATAAAACAATTATTGTACGAGAAGTGCTTCTATGTATATGTATTATAAGCTACATGCTATGTTTGCTAACGGCTCAGTTGCTAACGTTAGCTAGCAAGCACAGCAGCCTAACGTTACTGTGTTCCCCATAGAAGAGACGCAGGCAGCTGATCAACCAGGTCTGAGATCAGATCCTGATGAACTTGATCGTTAATCAGGTCAAGACGTTGACTGGACACAATCTGGACTTGTTTACAATCCCCCGTTGCTCCACCAGGGGGAGCCAGAGTATAAGGAATTACTCATACATGTGCCAAAATTGCCCTGCGGACCTGGAAGTGTCATCAGGATACAGTAGGTGGAGATGGAGGAAGACATGGAAGAGAGGTGCGACACAGGAGGGGGTGTGAAGCGTTTCATGAAGAGATGAGCGTCAACATGGTAACCCTCAACACGTTGGTTCTGTCACAGCTCAACTGTTTCACTCCCTCGATTCATTTGGATTCAGGCAACCGGGAGGAGCTGCAAGGTTGAGGCAGACTTCTGAGTTTTTTGGGTTTGAGATGGAAGATAAGGGTCTCATCAGCGCCTCGACGGGACGAACGACAACCGGGGGTGACGGCGTTTACCTGGGACTGTCTCTGCCGTGGAAGGGGTTGAGGTCGAGCAGCGAGAGGACCGAGCTGTCGTTGGCCAGCAGGCGGCCTGCGATGTGGATCACCCACTCACTCTGCTCATAGGTCTGCAGAGGAGAGAGAGAGACATATACAAAGAGAAAGGAAGAGAGGCAGAGAGAGAGAGCACACTGTACGTCAGCTCATACCGAAGGGGAGTTGAAGCAAACGCGTGAATCTACTGCCCCCTAGTGGCCACAGACAGTCGGTGGTTCCCCCAGTGGTCCTCAGCATCTTGAGCTCGTCTCTAAACGTTTGCAGCTTTGTCAATTTCACCTGATATTACCCGCATAGCCGATATTGGCGCCTCACCTGGAAGGCAGCGAACCACATGAGCCAGTCCAGGCGGTGGTGGTACGGCGACAGGAGGCACGGCCGCCGGTAAACGTCGCCTGGCTTACACAGGAACTGGAACTCCTCCCAGACCGCCGCGGGGTCCTTGGGATCCGAACTCAGAGTGCCCTGGAAGATCACCTCGGTACGCTCCTTGGTGATGCTGGACAGAGAGGGGGGGGGGGGGATAATGGATGGAGAGAGAGTGATAAGGACAAGAGTCAAGGGGGTGGAGCCTATTAAGGTACACAGGGTCTCTACTGTGACTGAACGTGGGCGAAGCAAATGATTTGAACAATTTTTTTTATTGTTTAAGGATCTGCAGATACCCTGCCTCCGAGACCCCCGACCCCTGACCCCCGACCCCCTGACCCCCTGACCGTACCTGCCGAAGGCCCCGTAGGTGTTGACGATGCGCAGAGGGTCAAACGACGTGTTCATCACCTGCCTGGAACTCAACAGGTTCATCACCACGGGAACGCTCAGGTAGCCAATCAGGACGCCCAAAGAGATGTTCACCACCCGCCGCATCAGCATACCTGGCAGACACACACACACACACACACACACACACACACACACACACACACACACACACACACACACACACACACACACACACACACACACACACACACACACACACACACACACACGCGCACACACACGCACACACACACACACAGTTTGCTGTGATTTTTATTTGTGTTTCTAGTGATGCATCAACAGATTCTGTTATGTTAAGTGTTAGTCTGTGTGTGTGTGTGTGTGTGTGTGTGTGTGCATGTGCGTGTTATTAATACTTCCTCAGCGGAGAAGGCTCAGCCTGTTAGATCATGGGGCGGCTGGACCGGACAGCGCCGGCTCCTTCCCACCTGAGCCCGGCTGCATGTTAAAGGCATCAGGCCCGATCCAGCCACACCTGCTGCTTCACTTTAAGGTGCGTCAGAATGACTTCAACACCCTCCGACTCCAGGTAGCGGGACGTTTCACATCCAACATCCAACATCAAGCGAGGCCTCTAACGGGTCCTCTGAGACCCATTAGAAAGGGGCCAGTCTTGCTTTTACTAGATTTCGACCGCGGGCTTTATTGGGAGAGCGTTCGCTGCTCCACCTGTTCCCCCTCCCTCTCGCTTCTCGACGTTCCCGCTACTTCAGCCGTCCAAGAGCTGATCCCCGTTTCTTCCCACAATTCCCTCTTCCAACACGGTACCGGACCCACTTCAGCCAGCTCTACCCGCCCAGCGATCCATCTGTCTTACAGTTTGTACGAGAGGAGCTGAGTGAAGTCACCACCGTGTGAAGGAGGCGACACCTTCTACTGACAACATGGAGGATAACTCTTGGGTTGCCATGGTGATAACACGTGTACAGACATGGAATGATGAACTTGAAGTCGTGATTTAATTCCCTGTGTGTGTGTGTGTGTGTGTGTGTGTGTGTGTGTGTACCTCTGGTGGGTTTCGGGGTGAGTCCAGCCACGTCCTCGGCCTGCATCTCCAGCACCGCCTTCTTAGCCCCGCCCCCCGAGCGAAACAGGAAGCCCAGAGACGCGTCGTCGAAACAGGCCAGACTGGGAACAATGGTCAGCCAGTTGAGGAAGCTAAGGTTCCCGCTGACGATCAGAGCCACCTAGAAAGAAGAAGAGAGAGAGAGGGTAGGTAGAGGAGAGGGCGACCTACACTGAAGAATACCCGTATCTCCAAGTAACTACCGGAGTTACCTGGAATAAGATCTGGACGGCGCCGTTCACCGTGCACATCCTCCGGCCCAGGAAGGTGAAGAGCGGCGCCACGAGCTCGATGAAGTGGTTGGACAACGTCTCGAAGCGGTGGAACCACCACGGGGAGCGATGCAGGTAGTAGGACATGGGGTTGGGCACCGGCTGGGTCTGGGGGGAGGGGAAGGGGGAGGGGGAGAGAGAGAGAGAGAGGGGGGGAGAGAGAGAGAGAGAGAGAGAGAGAGAGAGAGAGAGAGAGAGAGAGAGAGAGAGATTTTCTTCAGATTTTCAATTTACAAAAAGTAAATGCAATCATTCATAAATCAGTCATACATTTTTCATAAATCATAATTTTTTGTTTTTCCCCCCAACAAGGTAATCCAAGGTCAGCCATCATACAAAAACAAACAAAACAAATAATGATAATAGATAAATAAACATAACAAGAACCAAGGGAACCCAAAAACCCCTACAGGAAGGAACCCTTCAACCCAACTCAACTCAGGCCCAAAGAGAAGTTCCTCCTCCATGATGAGAGAGAGAGAGAGAGAGAGAGAGAGAGAGAGAGATGTGAGGACGTGAGGACGATCAGCAGATGTACAGGAGGAGGTAAACGTTGAGTGGTTCTGTCAAACAGCCTCTGGTGGTCTCCGAGTGTTGAGGAGAAAACGCTTCCTCCTCACCTGCAGATCGAGTTTTTAATTCTACCTGGAGTTTAAAAACAGAGATAAATGTTCTGTATCCCACCTGTCATTACATGGTGAGAAAACGGGGCCTAAAAACTGGATTTAATACTTTTTAAATTGAATATTTTATAAGACGTTCCTACGATCTGAAGCCCCGTGGCTCCACTATCAGACAGAAGGAACAGAACAGAACAGCAGGTCAGTCTGGGTGAAGATGTTTCAGACCGGTCTCCTCTCTGAACATCACGACTCTTCGCCTCCATACTTGTTGTGCATGAAGAGACGTATATAAATAAGCGAGGCTCGGTCCCGGCGCTCGTGCCAAACATCCTCTAAACATAGATGACTTGAGGTGCCGTTTATTTTGCCACTTTGCTTTGGCACTAAACGGTTGTCTCGGACTGGAGCGGGGAGCAATTTGTGGCACCACACCTTGGGGGGAATATTTCCACGTCTAAATAAAGATGGCAGCTTATTTAAGAAGCAAAAGGCAACCCCCCCCCCCCCCCCCCCCCACAGCAACAAACACTGACAGGGCTCAGAGCTGCACGGGGCGTGGGCATGGAAGCGTGTGCACGTACGTATGCATGTGTGTGTTTATGTGTATGCGTTTGTTGCGGTGGGAGAGTGGAACATGCACACTGTGTCAGGTGAGGTCCTGGAAGATAAATACAGCAATTAAAGTGGAAAAAAAAAAAAAAAGACCCAGGCCAGGCAGGACGCTCTACACTCTCAACGTATTTATGGAACAGGACAGAAAACAAGAAACCCAACAGGGTTATCTTACCTGCAGCTCCCAGACACCCCCCCGACACCCCCCCCCCCCCTGGAAACCCGAGGGCAACGAGCCTGCAACCTCAGACAACCAAACAACCCCGCCTAGCTAGCTAGCTAGCAGCATTACAACAAACAAACCAACGCAAACAAAAACACACCGACCAGGAAACACACCCACAGTGGAAGGGGGGGGGGGGGGGGAGCGGGTGAGGGGGGGAAGGGGAAGGGGGGGAGTTCTTACGGAGCTTTGAAAGAGAGCAGTGTGTCAGAGAGGATTAATAAGGCTTCACCTGGCGCCAGTGGCTCCCGGTGTGTGTGTGTGTGTGTGTGTGTGTGTGTGTGTGTGTGTGTGTGTGTGTGAGAGGCTGGAGCATGTCAGCCTTTAGACGAGGGAACAGACCAGTGTGGCGACACCATCACATCCTCCATATGATCCCATGTTAAAACGTCTTAGAGTTCGATAAGGAGTTTGATCCAATCAGAGCTGAGCTACAGGTGAAGGTTTATTAGGTTCTCCTGCTCGTTAGCACCAACAGCCTGCTGGTGACGTGGTTTAGCTTTCTGTTGGACCAAACATCAGAACCAGACCAGCATCTCAGAACCAGCTGGACCCTCCTGGAGGTTTTCACCACTACTAGTCTCTATGGTGGAGGAACAGAAACACCTTGTTGATGGGAGAGGTCAGAGGTCAGAGGAGGATGGGCAGACTGGGTCAAGATGCTCCAGGAACATGTTTACAACAGCGGTGAGCAGAAGGGAGCTTGGTGGATCCATGATGGAGGATTCAGGCTGGTGGAGGCAGAAGGTCCACAGGGGAGTCTTTGACTTCTGAGGGCAGATGGGAGGTTCTGCACTCTAAAAGATGGGGGTTCACCAAGAGTTCACCGGGAGCCATGAAGCACCTCAGAAACTCCATAAGTTAGAGGTTTGTGGATGAACGCCGGGATTCCTCAAGGAACGTTACTCGGTTCCCCTGTGGTTGCACTCTGAAGAATCCCTAAAGGTTAATCAAAGATGTTTTTAGAGGCTGGAGGATGGAGGTCAGTAGGAGCAGGAGACTCCACCCCCTCCTCCCACATGACACCCACACCTAGAGATCTACTGACGTACACAACAGGATCCAGAATAGACCAGAAACACACACAAGACCATATGAAGGAAAACACAAAACACCACTGACTCAAACATAAGTAAGGCCTTCAATCCAGCATAAGTGAGGCCTTCAGGAGACAGAGAGGTTCATGTATCAGAGTCCAGAGAAGCTGAGGCATGAGATGATATACAACTGGTTCTAGGAAAAATCAGGTTTGGTCTCTTTGAAGCCACTGGAACTTAGAAGCAGTGGTTTGGTAGAAATAGACCGATATACGAAGCCGATATTGACCTTTTATTAAATATTGGATCAGTCAATATTGTCCACAGCTCCTCCTCCCTGACCAAAGCTACATGAAACAAGACACTTTATTTTCATTTCATTGTTCAATAATGTTTGTGTGAGTTCATTCTTCATTTAAAGGAGTTTCTTCTACCATTGAATAGATGCAGGGGGTCACCCTGCCTTACACCAAGAGTTTCATCAGTCTGGTTTCAGAGAGTTTTAGTGTCCCATGGTGGTCTAAATACTGACCCAGGGGCCTTTTCACCCGGATGAGACTAACATGGAGGGGAAACGCGATACTTGTAATTTGATGGCAAGAAAATGAAAAGATAGAGAATATCGGTAACACAATGGTGATATCAGCATCGGCCTTGAAAAACCCACATTGGTCAAACCCTGATCTGGTAACTGGTTTAGAGACGTTAGAGACTTTAGAGACGTTACAATCTTTTCTCTCTCTCTCCCTAGCTCTCTCTCTCTCTAACTCTCTCTAGCTCTCTCTCTCTCTCTAGCTCTCTCTCTCTAGCTCTCTCTCTCTAGCTCTCTCTCTCTCTCTCTATGGCCACATTTTTGGCCACTGTTCTAAAAACGTGAAAAAAAAGTGTCATGAAAAACTTTCTCAAACGAAACAGGAAGGCAGGAAACGTGACGCGAGGACGGACGGTTTTAGCCTGCTGCTGCTGCTAATCGGCATCGGTACGTTTATTGGTTTTTATTGCCGGTGCGATGCAGGACCACGTTCATATTTCCTCTGTAAGTGCTTAAGTAGGAACGTGAGGTACGATAACTCACTTCCTCCAGTCACACATGGATCCATAATAACCCCCGACCACGCCAGCCCCGTAGGAGCCAGCGTATTCCTGTCTGTGTTAATTACAGAAGATGGCCGCCCTCCCTCCCGGGCCTGCGGCTTGGTAGAAGACAGAGCGGTGTGGGTCGGCGTGGTCGGGCGTCCCGAGGGGAAAAACAAACACGGGATTTGCACCAACCGCACGGTCTGATTTATTGAAACCCACGACAGCGGTGACTGTAATGTGTGGTTAGCCCCCATGTGATTTCACTGCTCTCTTGTCATCATTCGGGAGACAACGCCAAGGCAGGATGTTTATAGCCGGATCAGCCTGAGACAGATTCTCAGGGAAAACAGGCCTCGGGGAGATCTGCAGTCTGGCTATTCGGAGAATGACACCGGTTATTTAGTGCCGCCGGGGCGCCCGGCACGCCGGCCATGCCGCTACCATTACGGAGCCATCACACAAACGCTGAAACATGCTGCTTTTGTTTTGTGTCCATGTTTGGTGCTGAACGCTCATCACTGTGGTGTTCCTCACTGTGGTGTTCTTCACTGTGGTGTTCCTCACTGTGGTGTCCTTCACTGTGGTGTTCTTCACTGTGGTGTTCCTCACTGTGGTGTTCTTCACTGTGGTGTTCCTCACTGTGGTGTTCTTCACTGTGGTGTCCCTCACTGTGGTGTTCTTCACTGTGGTGTTCCTCACTGTGGTGTTCCTGACTGTAGTGTTCTTCACTGTGGTGTTCCTCACTGTGGTGTCCTTCACTGTGGTGTTCCTCACTGTGGTGTCCCTCACTGTGGTGTTCCTCACTGTGGTGTTCTTCACTGTGGTGTTCCTCACTGTGGTGTTCCTGACTGTAGTGTTCTTCACTGTGGTGTTCCTCACTGTGGTGTTCTTTACTGTGGTGTCCCTCACTGTGGTGTTCCTCACTGTAGTGTCCCTCACTGTGGTGTTCCTCACTGTAGTGTCCCTCACTGTGGTGTTCTTCACTGTGGTGTTCCTCACTGTGGTGTTCTTTACTGTGGTGTCCCTCACTGTAGTGTCCCTCACTGTGGTGTTCTTCACTGTAGTGTTCCTCACTGTGGTGTTCCTCACTGTGGTGTTCCTCACTGTAGTGTTCCTCACTGCTCTTCCCAGAGATCACCTGTCAATCAAACAGTGTGTCCAGTACTGTGACGTCTTCCTCCTTGGATTTCCTGTTGATGGAGTTTGAGTTCCTGTAGGTGGCGCTCTTCTCTTTGTCTGTTCAGCCACGGTGGCTATTGCTGCTCATGCTAACTACCCAGTTCTTCTTCTGTTTATTCCAAACAAACCCGGAAACGTAAAACGCATCACTTCCTGTCTCCAGAGGGTTTCTCCCAGGAGAGACCTACCTGACACCGGGTGATTAGAGCAGCAGATGGAAAAGCTTCATGAACTGGGTCTATCATGTTATACCAATTTGACATCACCTCTAGGGGGCGTCTACGTACAGAAACAGCACATAGATTGGAATAGTTAGAAGAAGGACTGGACTAGACAGAGCCTCAGTCCATCGTGTCTTCAACTGGATCCCAGTCCGCCTCAAACTGGAAATATTTACCGATTTAACTTACAGAGCCGAGAAAGACGGACTCCCAAAAGTTGCTACAAAGCCGTCAGAGTCAAGAGCAACAATTAGTCCCCCTGGTTTCCCACAATGCCGCGGTCACGGCGGGTTTCTCAGTGTCAAAATGCTGAAAATGATAAAGCCACGGAACGACACAGAAAAGCATCAAAAATGTGATGCAGTTGCGTATCGCCGCCTGTAGATGTCACTGAAGGACGTCTGAACCTTCACACACTCCCAGTCTGGCTTCCAGATGGGTTTACCCATCATGCTTTTCACCACAACACAACACATCACAGTTATTTCTGCAGCACAGAGGGGGCAATTTTACAGCTGATATAGATGTTGTGGATAGTGACGTAATGCTTTATGGTTCCTCTTGTTTGCCGAGGTGTCATAGTGGTATCAAACTGTTAGATATGAAACTTATTGAAGTTTGGCTATCGTGCATCTGCTTCATATAATCAGTCAGTAGCAGGAGGACACACACACACACACACACACACACACACACACACACACACACACACCTCGTAGTGGTAGTCCATGCAGGTGAGGTCTCTCCAGCATTTGTCCCCTCTGATCTTGATGAGACCCTGGAAGAGACAGGAAACACACCATCACCTTCACACTTCACACTTCTGCATTTCCCTCCAGAGACTTCAAAGAGTAAATACTAACAAACACTCAACGGCCCGCTACGTTGGTGCAATCGTGCAAAATAAAAACCACCGTGAACAATGTGTGCTCATGTTTTTAATTGTCTTTTTCTTGCTTGTTTTTAATGTTGTTTTATATGTGAAATTATTTGTATGCTGCCTTCTTGGTCAGGGCCCACTTGAAAAAGAGATGGAAATCTCAACGTGATTACCCTGGTTAAATAAAGGATAAATAAAAAAAATACCTCAGGAACCCGAGACTAAAGGAACAAATGAATGAACTTTGGTGCCAGAATGAGACATCCACCATTCAAAATACACAAAATGACAGTTAAAGCAAAACAGGATGACAACATGATGACACTTCAAACTGGATTACTTTCTAGTGAAGATTTATTGACTAGTGAACTGCAGGTGATTGTTTTCCAGAATGGATGAGTGATGTGTTGGAAATGAAGACAGATACTGACCTGGTATGGTGACTACCGGTATAGAAATGAAAATCTCAAAGTTTGTGAAACCAATAGTCCAAAAGTTTGGTGTATTTACCAATATTGTCTGCATTTTGTTTCTCAGTACTTTGTGGCTGTGCTGTCACAGAGATGTTTCTTTTGTCAGGGCTTTAAAAAGGAGACATCAAAGGAAGGAGCTTGTAGTGAACAAGGAAGTGAAAGAGGACGGCTGCCTTGCCTGATGTGATGACAACTTCCTCTCTATTTCACCTGGAGTTAAAAAAAGAACGAGGCTAGAGAGGCGAGACGGCTGGAGACAACATGGAGAGGATTTGGTCCTCCTGATGACCAGATGGGAGGAAAGAGGAGGCATCATGCGGCTGATCACACACACACACACACAGATCAAAGATGAACAGATGAGAGGAATTAAGAGGACAGAAAGTGAGAGGGACAACTTGAACTGTGTGTTGGTTCCTGATTGAATCAAGCAGTCAGGAGGAAACCAAGCAGGAGATGAAATAGATGTAGAGATGTTCAGATCCCACGTTACAGTCAGGTCCTCTCTTCAGATGTGCTGTTATGATGAGTTACCGAGCGGCTGGCTTCAAGGTCTTCCCTTACCCGACCACGGGGAGGTCGCTACAGGCTGAGACCATCTAGATCCCGCTCACCAGAACCCAATTCTCCTGGAGTCTGATGGTTTTAAAGCGCTGGTGTTCTGGATGTGAACGTCGGGGGTTTCGAGGGCATCGCCTGCTTTCCGTTCCCCCGTGTGTTTTTAATTATCTTGCTTTTGTTTTGCGTCGTGTGTTGTTGTTTTTGTCTGGAACCTCCCGCGAGCTGCGTTCCCCCGTCCCACTTGAGAGCGAGATGTCGTCACCCCGGTTCAATAAGAGTAATAAAATAAATCTGCGATGCGATCTGACTCCGGTGTGTTATGACGAGGCCGATACGACCAGCGCGGGGAGAAACAGGAAACCCACTGAGACGGGATTTCACGCCACGTCTACGCTTCATCGGTCAGATCGCCAAACAGCAAAACACATTCTGACATATTTAAAGAATGCATCAACAGCCACAGATATCAAAAACATGCAGCAGGTCATGTTTTAGTTTTTAACCTCTTCTCTAACACAGCCCACGTCTACTAAACCTTCCCTTTGAAACCCAAGCAGCCTCATCTTTACCCATTTAAACCATTTAGACGGTCTTTTACGTCTTTGCTCAGTGGGGGGGCGAAGAGTCGCAGCCGCGGGGAGACGAGACGAAGATCCAGACATGGAGGAAGGAGGATGGGGTGCTGATGACGGTCAGGACCGATTCATGTGCAACTTAAACTATTTATCCGTCACCGTCGTTGCATTTCCAAGACATTACATCTAATCCAATAACATCCAAAAATGTGATTCCAATGTGAAAACTCCTCCTCCTCCTCCTCCTCCTCCACTATGTTTTCCTCTCTCCTCCTGTCCCCATATAGATCTGACATTTTGGGTTTCAGAAGCAACTTTCCATTCATTTTTCCAACAGGGAATTGGATTATGAGCCATAACATTGTAATGGTGTTTGGTCGACGCATCGTGAGCTGAAGATACAGTCAGCCTCAAACATCAGATTTGAACAGTAAATTGGATTTGCCTGCTGATGCTGAACACAGCATCAGATGCACTGGCATTCGGCCACCAACAACAATTTTATAAGTGCCAGTAAGGACAGAGAGATGAGGACGCATGTCACAAAACACAAAATGTGACAAACAAATTGACACTATTTTGATGTAAACCGAGACAAGCAGCTCTCCGTCACTCTCCACCCTCACCAACAATCGATTGAGGAAGAGCATCAGTGAAGCCTACAGACCTAAAAACGGATGAAATAACACTTAATTTTGGGGGGGGGGGGGGGACTACAATTTCTTGAAGTCCCTGAAGCAGCCAGAGAAAGAGGGAGTTAAGGGTCACAGAGAAAGACTGAAGACAGGAAGATGAACGACACAAACCCTTCCAATCCAAAGTTGGACTGTACAAGTCGTCAAACAGCCAGGAACAGAGACATGTGTCTGTAGGATGATGCGTTCAAGACCGACACGTCAGGTGGTCAGGCAGTTATCTTTTACATGTCAAACCTCATGTCAAGGTGACAAGAGCAAGAATCCTCCCGACAGTCGGAAACACCCTCCAGATGCACCGGGATGGAGAGAGCGGCGTCCATCGCTCTGCAGGCCTGTTTTCCACCCAATGAAATAAGCAAACACCCCCGCTGCCCAGGACACGAGACCGTCAATATTGACACATCAGCTGGTCGGCGGTTGGCAGGGAATGTGGAATAAAATCCTGCTGCTCGACTGCACTAACCGAGTTTGGAAATAAGAGGACGTTTCATTCTGGTTATGACCCGCTGGCTGTCGAAGTCATGCAGCCAAAAGATGCTGATAATCCAATTCAGTCACAAGGTCCTGAAATGTCATCAATTCCAATCCGATCAGACTGGAATGAACCGCCCGGTGATATTAGAGAGATGAAGTCAGCAGGTTTACAGAGGAACGGCGTTTTTTAAATACATATTTTAGGTGTAGATACGAGTTCCTCTACGCCATAGAGACACATCTCAAATCTCAGGTGGGGAATGTGCATCATGACACCTTTTTGCTGGCTAATCACGTCTTCGAAACCTTTACGTTTTACATTTAGTCACGCAGGAAACCCACTGAGCGTGAAGGGCGTCCAATAAGTGAGCAGACAAAGTGACACTTCAACCGGACACGTGGCTCCTGCAGGGATCAAACCGGCGAATTTAAGTTACCGGACGGGCTTTCTCACCACTAGGACCGCCCTGCCAAGTGTGATGTGGCAAGATGTAAGTCATGGACAGCTTACCAATCTTTCAGTAGATAGAAAACAGTACGTGGTGCAGGACCCACCAAAAAAAAAGGACATGTCAAATTGAGTCAGCATGTGATTCCAATCAGGCCCAGAGAGAGAGAAGAGTTTTGTTCTGCTCAGAAAGAGAACTCGTCTCGTTCCAAACAACCGAGGTGGAGACCACAAGTCCTGCCCGCAAGGTACTGAGACTTTGACAGAAGTGCAAATGGCATGAAGCGAGCCTTTGCCATTTCCTGTCTGAGAGAGCGGCGAGCTGAGATTCACCCCTGGATCAGGAGGAGACGATGAAAACAGGACTTGGGGGGAAAAGAAAAGAGGGAGGTGCCCGGTGGCGGCGTCGCAGCAGGTTGATGGAAACTGCAAGTCAGGTTTTAGCAATTTAACTTCAGAAAGATGAAGCTGCAAAAGAAGACAATCCAGCTTCCTACAGGACCATCAACTACATCACCTTTAGGTTATGATGAATCCAGCAGGTTTCATGATCCCTGTAAGCTAACGTGGCGCGGTGGTACCCGGTATCCAGCTCAACCCTGCAGCAGCGCCACAGGAAACTCCTCCTGGGATGTAACACCATGTGATGTGTCTCAACCCACCAGTTGCCAGACGACTCCTTCTACGTTTTGACGACTTACAAGAGAGCAGAACTTGATATTTAACGAGCTAGATCTCTTGGGGGCGGAGCCTAAGGGCAGCAGCAGTTCAGCAAGCATGATGTAAAAAAGCAGGACTTTAACCTGCACACCGCAAAGTCAATGAGACGGGGCAGATGTGTTTCTGGGGCGTCCTGGTGGATCAGTGGTTTATGGTGCCACAGAACTGTTCTGGGTTCGAATCCAGCCCAGGACCTGATCTTTCCTGTCTCTCTTTCTACTGCTGACTGTCAAATAAAGGCAAAATATACTTAAAACAACATCATCTGTTTCTGATTTCCTCTTACAGGCAGACTCACATCCAAACTCTCACCTGAACCACTAAGAACAAACCCATGCGTTCATAAGGACTGGGCACAGACCAGTAGCTCAGCCCTCTGGGACATCACATCCCAGAGTCCTTAGCAACAGATCTGATCTCACCCGTGGCAGCGGTCCCACAGTATTACTCCCAAATCCCAGCCGACACCTCAAACTGCACCTAACGTCTCTTTTCCAACGGCCGGAGGGTTTGGTCCAGATCCCTCGGCCAGCGGAGGGAAGAGTGTGATCCAGTTCCCTCCCTGCGCCAGGACGGCAGTAAACACCAGCAGAGATCCAGAGAGATGGACCGGTTTTTGAAGTTTGATGTAACTTTACTGTCAACACACTGGAGGTTTTACTCAGGAGCTGATTTGGATTGAATGGGGCAGCAGAGTGGAGGACTTTCTCCACCGTGATGATCTTCAGCGATCACCACCTACACCTCTGACAATGAAACCAAAGAGCTTCAGAGTACTGAACCACCAGGTAGTCTATCAGGGCCTGGTTTAGACCTGGGGCGCCTGGTGATCAGCTACCTGCTAGGATAGAAGACCAGCAGGGCTCTGGACCCTGAAGACCAGATCTGAGGACTGCTAATATCTGCCAATAATTCATAATTTGTTTGGCGGTGTGGTTGATATAATTCTTGACGGAAATCATAAAATATATTCTGGGATTTTATGAAGAGTAAATCTGTAAATCATTGTTGTGAAATCCAAAGTGCTGGTTCTTCTCACTTCGGTAAGAAATGCCAACTCTGATATATCTGCTGACTGGACAGTGCCACCAGATAATATTGCCATCAATAATATTATTAGATAAATTATTAGAAAAAATTTGAATTTCAATAGCCAGAAATCCAGTGAGGTGAAGTCAGTGAACTACACACAGCTGCTCATGTTCACCAACCAGCCGGTCTGAGATGCTTCAGACCAAAGAGACAAGAGAGGAGAAGATCTGACGCTGGTGAGTTAGATGAGTTAGTGAGTTGTTAGGAGACAGTTTGGTGATTCTTCACTTCCTGTGGGCGGAGCAAATATGGAAGCTCTTCACGTTGTTATTTAGGCTGATGAGCCTGGAGTGTTTTGACATATAAATCTTGCCTACAGCAGCTTTAAATGACTCAGTGATATTTAATGTTCTTTTATTTATTTATTTGTGATGTTTGCAGTATTTTGGTGTCGCCTTAGAAATGAAACCATAATATCTGGGCTGGCAATTTTGGTGCGGTGACAATGAAAACACTTACAAAATGATAGTTTGGTTGGACCCCACTGTTCGCCGACGCCCCCCGAGCCACTTGGACTAGACGGAGCCGCCGGAGGACTCGGCCAACGTGGAGGGAGGCCAGGTTCAACAGATCAGGAACCACAGCGACCGAGCCAGACTCCTGTGAGCAAACATTACTTTACCAAAACCCCCTTATCACGACGGAACGGAAAGGAAACGCTACGACCAGATAACACGCACTTCATCGGAAGAACTGAAGAAACTGAAGCAGATGGTTTATTTCTACTGAAACACGAAGCTGGACCGGCTGTGAGGCTGCAGCATCATCACACGCTACAACTTCCTCTCATCTGGCTCCAGAGCAGTCATGAGGCTGGACGCTGGCCGGGCCCCGGCAACGCCTAATTGTATTTCGCCGTTCAAAAGCCCGACACTGTCCTCCTATCAGGTCCCGTTAGCAACGCTCCCCGTCGCTCATCACCCGATCACCCGCTGACGTCAACGAGCACAAAAACGAGAAGGCGTCATCTGGCATCGCTGCCCGACGTCAACCTGGACATGTCGTCTTCGTCACGCTGCAGAAATAGACTCGACGAACACGAGGGGTGGACGAACACACACAGGCTGGACTTGTGCCCTGACAATACACCACCCCCACCCCCCACCCCCCCCCCCCCCCCCCACACACACACACACACACACACTCGTTTCCTACGACGATGTGGGTCTTTGAAGTGTCTTCTGAGCCAAATCCGCCTCACAAGCAGAAACTCTATAGCAGTCAAAGAGCGGCGGTGAACCACAGGCTGCCAGACAGATAGACGGCCGTGACCAGGACGGATGACACACTGAGGGACTGTGGCGGGGGAGGGGGAGGGGGGGGGAGGGGGGGGGCAGAGTCCCTGGTTTAACGGCGTCATCGTTTCGAACAACGTGAACTCCGCCGCCACGATCACACTTAGTCAGTAAACGTCTTTATGTCGCTGCAAAGAACGACGCAAAGATCTTGTGGCTCGATCCCTTCCAGATGACACTGTGGAGGCGGGGCTACTGACTGGAGGATTTCAATGTAAATGTTCTTGCAACTTTGATTCAGTGATGAAAAAAGAGCTCGCAAAAAAAACCCAGTAAAACAACATTTAGTTCATGAATCAACACGACTACAATAAATCCAACACATGCAGCACACCGCATGATAAGGCAGTGATACTGGATTCTTTATACTAGTTGAGTCTTTCACTAGTAACAAGTAGGTGAAATGGATCCAACACCAAAGCTGTGAGGAACGCTTTAAAGTAATCCACTGGAAACCAATCAGCCAGATGTTAAATACTGGTAACGTCTAATGGATCTCTACACTTCTCTCTCGTTTTCATTTTGGATTTCCTAGTTTAAAACACCATGTATCCATTCTGGGAACAAATTAATGAAATAAAATCATTATTATGTCAAAGATCAGTCATCA
Source organism: Hoplostethus mediterraneus (assembly GCA_034670385.1). Taxonomy (NCBI): domain Eukaryota; kingdom Metazoa; phylum Chordata; class Actinopteri; order Trachichthyiformes; family Trachichthyidae; genus Hoplostethus; species Hoplostethus mediterraneus. The sequence continues at coordinate 207,595 of JAXDDW010000130.1, read as the reverse complement.
TGTCAAAGACCCACACACTGCCCCTCTTATGCACACACACACACACACACACACGTACACTTAGGTAATGACTACACATAATTTATATTATATTACATACATACATTTCTCATATTTCTATATTTTTAAGTGCTCTTACTGTAAATATTGTGGGTTTTTTTTTGTTTTTTTAAAAATTGTAAATACTGTGTACTGTTGCCCTTTTGCACATTCCCGTCGAGCATTGCCACTTTTTCATTTCACTGCACACCAATTAAAGTTCTTGAATCTTGAATCACCTCACTCATCATTCAATAGCTGAAAAATACAATACAGAGGATCCGACCTGTAAAAGTTATCATTTAGTTGACCGAGGGTCTAAGTTACCTTACTATCCTTTTCACAGTACCAGAACCGTTGGAGTGGATGGGAAGTCGTCGTCCTACTGATTCCCTCCTGTTCATCCTAAACGCCGAGCTGGCAGGAGACCCAGTAAGAGGAGGTGTCAACATGTGGGCGTCGTAACAAAACTCCACATGTTGGACTGACTCGGTGTCTCGGGTCCTGACAGTCAAACCCAGTCAGCTCTCTTCACGGTCCTAATAGGAAAAACCCTGTTGGGTTTGCGGCGACCGGAGTGACTGGCAGAGGAAACCGGGTCAGTGGTCTGAGCGTCGCCATGGAAACTGTCAAACAACCAGACGTGCTGTTTAACTGACCGTTTATTTGGGTTGGATTTCCAAATATTGGCAGTGATTTGTAGTGAAACGCTGCTGCAAGACAAACCGCCTGAAATCAAGAGGACAAACATGGAGTCTCCTGAGTTGGAGTGGGATGATGTGTTCAGGCGTCTCTGCCTTCTGCTTGAATCTACAGCATCAGTGGGATCAGTCAAGGTGGTTGTGGTAGCGGATTCTGCCAAAAACAGCCAATTATCAATATTTCAGATACAGTGTGGTGATATTACATTGTTAGCTAAGGTTGTAGCTCGGGTGGGTGATTATCGTGTTTATAATCATAATCGCAATTTAATTATGTAATCGTGGCAAATTTTCAAAATCGTTAGTTTTCGATTGTTATTTAGGCGACAAGAACGAGGAACGTCTAGAAGCGCCAGTTAGCAAAGCAACCAGTGTGTGTGTGAGTGTGTGTGTGAGTGTGTGTGAGTGTGTGTGTGTGTGCGCACATCAGACGTAACATCACTTTCCCGTGAATGAACGGGCCAAATACTTTCCCCAATACTGCGTTCATGAACTGTCCCCTTAAAAAATACTACGTGGTATTCAGTCACGTCCCTCCGTGTTCAGACAGGTTTGTCAAGCCGGGCAGGAAGTCAGACACAGGAACGGCATAGAGCATCCGGTCAATTTCAAAATAAAACAAATTTCAAAATAAAACAAAACAAATAAAATAATCGTTCATTAATCGTAATCGAGGTAAAAGTTTGAAATATCGAATCGTTTGAATAAAAGTCATATCGCCCAACCCTAGTTGTAGCAACGTACTGCTGTTATAAACCAACAGCACGACGTGATGCTCCCAGACTAACGCTGCTATTGGCCAGCAGGCGGTACGACTGACGCTGTGTTGGATATAAGGCAGCCCATCTGATTGTACCGCTGCTGTGTGTGTGTGTGTGTGTGTGTGTGTGTGTGTGTGTGTGTGTGTGTGTGTGTGTGTGTGTGTGTGTGTGTGTGTGTGTGTGTGTGTGTGTGTGTGTGTGTGTGTGTGTTACTCACGGCTCCCAGCATCATGCGCACCACCAGCCATCTGAAGGTCCAGATGGAGACGAGGGATGGGGGGCAGCGGCGGGGAGTCTGGGACAGAGTCCACACCGGACACAGGAAAATACCCAGAAACCCCGTCTCCAGCAGCTGGCTCTCCCACCCTGGACAAACAACAACAACAACAACAACAATGCGATTTTCTTTGTAAAGAAGGAAACTAACAAATAGACAATTCTTAAAGCGGCACGAGCCAGGCGGCGAGAGGAAACCCTTGACCTCCAATCTCCTTCAACAATCCCTTCTCTTTCCTCCCTGCAGTTTGAGGTGGTTTCCTGTAGCGGGTCGGGTTACAAACCACCACAGTTCTCTTAGACTCGGTCGGTTCTCTGGTGCCACCGGACTTCCAAGGGCGTCGTTCTCACCGGGAGAAACCAATCAAAAGCAAAAGGATGAAACGCTGCAGAGTTCAACTAAAACCCTCCAAAACACGCCTGCTGTGAACGCACCCTTATTAGACGTTATATATCGAACACAAACACATCAAGTATATAAGTATGTAGTTTTCTCTGGAGACCCCCGGGGTGCTTCAACATCTAAAAAGGGTTTAAACACAGAGAGAGAAAGTGAAGCCACAACTCCTGACCACAGATCGCACGCCAAAGTGTCATTAACCAATCAGAGCTCCCGCTGACCTCGCCTCTGATCTGGATCCAGCCGGCTATTTATACCCCGCCGCTCCCATCCTCCCTCCCATCCTCCCTCCCATCCTCCCATCCTCCCTCCCATCCTCCCTCCCATCCTCCCATCCTCCCTCCCATCCTCCCTATGTTTAGATGTTTCCATTGTGCCGAGTTAAATATCTACAAACCTTCATCTGTGAATGTGATGACCTTTAAGTTGGTAGCTGACGGAACAGCTCCGGGAACGCCACCGCAGAAACACAGTTCAGCTGCGTGTTATAAATAGTGTGTAGTAGTTATGATGCATGAATGATGATGATGACGAAGGCGTTTTCTCTTTAGGTTCGAATCCCAGCAGAGTCGTACTAATTCCCGCCGACAGATGGCGTGAGGGTCTGGATCACGTCTGTCCCACCATAAAAGGAAGTTAAGCCACGCCCCTCAGCTCACCTTAACAAATCCACCTCTTCTACAGGGGGAGGGGGGAAGGGGGGGGGGCCACGCTGCACTCAGTTTTTTTAAGTTGAACATTGCTGGAGATGTTTGAGGTTCACTTACCGAAGGAGTACCTGGAGAGAGAAGAGAGAGGATGTTGAGATAGTGACATGATGGTGCATCTCAACACAGCGGACATGTCTGACACAAACTAATCATATCTGTTGTTTTTATATTTGTGCAGTAATCCAGAAGGACGATACCGGCTAAATCTACTAGTTCAGAGATATGGAATGATGAACTTCTGCTAATACTACTACTACTACTACTACTACTACTACTACTACTTCACAACATGGATATATACCTAGCATAGGGGTGGGCGATAATCGTAATCGCGATTTAATGACGTAATCGTGGCAAATTATCAAAATCGTTGATTTCGATTGTTATTTAGGCGACAAGAACGAGGAACGTCTAGAAGCGCCAGTTAGCAAAGCAACCAGTGTGTGTGTGTGTGAGTGTGTGAGTGTGTGTGTGTGTGTGTGTGCGCACGCGGGCATCAGACGTAACATCACTTCCCCGTGAATGAACGGGCCAAATACTTTCCCCAATACTGCGTTCATAAACTGTCCCCTTAAAAAATACTAGGTGGTATTCAGTCACGTCCCTCCGTGTTCAGACAGGTTTGGACCGGTCGGTTTTGGCGAGCCGCGAGTGAATGTGTCAAGCCGGGCAGGAAGTCAGACACAGGAACGGCATAGAGCATCCGGTCAGTTTCAAAATAAAACAAATTTCAAAATAAAACAAAACAAATAAAATAATCGTTCATTATCGTAATCGAGGTAAAAGTTTGAAATAATCACGATATTGATTTTTAGTCATATCGCCAACCCCTAACCTAGCGTTTTGAAACAGAATTGTGTGTAAATCCCAAACTCACCACAGCTGTCCCACGCTGACCAGGGAGTGGTAAAGCACCCACAGCGTCGCCATGACCACCATGTTGGCCGTCCCCTGTCACCAGCACGAACCCGGACAGAGCCAGCCCCGCCAGGGCGATGCCGTCCAGGTTGGCGTCCATGTCGCTCCAGTCCAGGAACCAGAGGACCGAGGGGGTGTAGGCCAGGGCGGCCATGCCTATCTTGCCCCCCACATAGCGCTTCACGCTGTTGAGGTAGTCCCGGCACGGCATCAGGCCCCGCTCGCCGATCAGCTGCTTGTTCTGGTTGTAGGCAACGCTGAACGCCACAACTGGAGAGAGAGAGAGAGAGAGACAAAATAGATTACAGTGTATTGGATTACATGCTAGTAAATTCAGGTATATTGTATTTTCTATCTACATGCTGGATAAAACTCACCAGAAATGACTTTGTGCTCTTTTAAAGATTATTATTATTATTATTATTATTATTATTTTAATGGCATTTCTTCTTTGTTATACAGTTAAAAGTGAAATCAGACCAAAGAAACAGATAGGTGAGGGGGGGGGGGTAACATGCAAGAAAGCCCCCCTCCCCTTCAGAGTCTGCGCGCGCCTCTGACAGCAGCTCGTGTTTACTCATCCATAACTCTCCTGTTAGCCTTGACTGTTGTTAAATGACTCCAACTGTTATATATGACGTCAGACCAATAAACGTCAAAGTCTTAAGAAGGAAACATACTTACAGTAGATAAACGCAATGGAGCGCAGCAGCACGATGCGCGTGAGCCAGTAAGGTCCCGGTTTGTAACGCGCGAGGCCCCTTTTCTCTCTCCTCCGTTTCGTTTCTATTTGCTGCATTTTCTTTACCGCCGTCACCGGAGAGACTCTCTGTCTTGGAAGCATCGACGCGTCTTTTCCTCACCGAAGTCTCTGAACTGTCACTGGTGGCCGCCATGTTGACGGGTCTCACCGTCACGTGACTGAACAGAAGAACATTTTGGGCGTTCATGTGCTGCTGAGAACGTCCGAAATCCGCGACTTCCAAATCGACACCGTTGCATTCACGTGCTGTTTTCAATACCAAACATGGAGGCAGCAGCTTATCAGGTATTAGTTTTGAAGGTCTGAGTAACGTATGATGAAGGTGCAGGTGTTTTCTTACCGTTGACTGACACTAAACATGATGAGAGGGTGAATCATTGCTTCATATCTTAGAAACTCACGTAGCAACATTTTCTCCGACTTTCCGAGTTTTCTATCTAATTTTGAAGTAGGAAACTTGCCTGAGAATTACTCTTTATTTGTTGTATTTATTTTTTTTCCAATACATAGGATGTTTTTAATGCTTTTTTGTTGTTGCTAGTTTTCACATTAGAAAAGTAGTTAAAAAACAAGAAAAGTAACAACTGAAAAACAGAGGTGAAATAGTGTATTCAAACAACTAAATTAACAATTTGGTGAAATATCCACTTTAACTTTGAATACATTTTGTTGCCTGGATAAAACGTGTAGCATCTTAATGTGAATTTCCTTGACTAAACTGGGTTTCAGAACCTGGTTGGGGTCAGTCCGTCCATCTGTGACAGACATTGGAGCAGCTTCCATAAAGAGAAAGCTTTAATGGCACAACTCTGCTCTTATGTAACTACCTGAGACCAGTAAGGTCAATAACCTCAAACTGCAAGTCTGGGAATTTATCCAATTAAAGCACCAACATCCACTCACATCCAGGCTGTAGAAATAGGGCACATCTGGGCAGCATCCGCTAATACATGGCGCAATTTGATTGGTTGATTGAGACGCGCCTTAAACTCAAAGGCTTATTCAAATTCCACCTCAGAAGAAAGTCTGTCGCGTTAAGAGGCTTTCCTGTGAACGTGTCACTAATAACTATTAACTATCAGCCTCCATCAAAATAACCATCAAATATCATTTGAAAGACTAAATGCATTTGCACCCCATTGACCTACATGTTAACAAGCTATTGCCTCCTCGTGCTTCCTTGCGCCAAAATAGGAGGAACTTTATTGGTAAAACTTTGCAAAAGCCAATAGGAAGCGAGGGGTGGAGAGCTGCGAGAGACGTACAAGTGCTAAAAAGAAAACAGTCTCTCATCAAACTGTTGAGGAGGATGTGAAGAGGAGTGGCAGGAGGGTTCGAGGCGTCACAGTAATCCTACAGAGACTTTTGGGAATCCGGCTAAAACTACATCAGTATTTTTTATTGACCAAACATGACCGAAGAGAACAAGTCCTTCACCGACCCTCCATGCAGTCCAGCGGGCAGCGGCAGCTCCATGTCCCAGCAAGGATCGGACTCAGAGTCCCCGACCTCCCCGGCAGGGTCCGACGGACAGGGGCCAGCGCGCCCGCCCGGGATTACGCACAAGCCGGACAGCGACCCGGTGGATGACCGGTTCCCCGCCTGCATCCGCGATGCGGTTTCGCAGGTGCTGAAAGGTTACGACTGGTCGCTGGTACCGATGCCCAGCCAGGGGAGCAGAGGGCTGAAGAACAAGCCGCACGTGAAGCGGCCGATGAACGCGTTCATGGTGTGGGCGCAGGCGGCGCGCAGGAAGCTCGCGGACCAGTACCCGCATCTGCACAACGCCGAGCTGAGCAAGACGCTGGGGAAGCTGTGGCGGTGAGCAGGGTGACAGCAGAGAAGCTGAAGTGATGCTCTGCAATCTGTTCCACATTACGCACCGCTGAAGAGGTTTCCAAACCAACTTCAAAACCCAAACCGACAATTTTCTTTTCTAAATTGGATCCACGTTCAGGGTTTCTACGGTCAAAGAAAACCTGGAAAGGCATTGAATTAAAAAAAAAAGTTTTCCAGGCCTTGAAAAGTTATGAAAAATGGAACAGTGTGTAGTTTTATAAATGTCACGGAAACTTAGTTGATTTTCCAACCAGTGAAATGTTGAATGTCTCAGCTGCTTGTTGATCCACTTCCCTTTGAGGGATAAAAACCCAGATCAGAAACGTCCTGATAATATCGGTATTAAGAGATAGTTGGAGCAGAAATAAGACCTGGACATTCACACCACATGTTCAATGACTCTGATAAATATTGGTCGTGGATATTGTGAAACATGTCCTGGAATATGGAATAGATTAGATTAGCACAAGGAGGAACAGAATGACAGCTGCTATGAAAGTAAAACAATATAACTGAAGCTTGTGTTCTCCTTTTCAACATGTTAGAGGAAGTGACAATCTGTGTTTTTTTTAAATGTTAACACCAATGTTGACCATCTGAATCTACCTTGATCAATATGTCTTTACGCTAGATATTTAACCCCCCCCCCCCCCCCCCCCCCCTCCTCCTCAGGCTGCTCTCCGACACTGAGAAGCGTCCGTTCATCGAGGAGGCCGAGAGGCTGAGGCTGCAGCACAAGAAGGACTACCCGGACTACAAGTACCAGCCTCGGAGACGCAAGAGCACCAAAGCGGGCCAGGGGGACCCGGCCCCGAGAGCCGGCCCGGCCCAGCAGCACCAGCTGGGCTCGTACAAGACCGAACCGGGGGCGGTCCGACTGGCCGGCACCGGGGAGGCAAACTACCACTGCCACGACAGGACAGGTGAGAGGACTGATGTACACGGTGAACCTTGGGGGTAGGAGATAGACCAGAATGCAATGCAGTAGTCAAGACAGACCAGAATGCAATTCAGCCACAAGACGTGTTTTGAGTAATGGGTGTGCACTTTTTTTCAATTTTTTTTCTTTTCTAATAACCTCTGGAATGTATTGAACGTCACAGATTGATGATAATAACATGAACGTATCGCTCTGTGTTTTCTTGGTTCTGGTTTCCAGGACAGTCTCACGGGCCTCCGACTCCACCCACCACCCCCAAGACCGACCTCCACCTCGGGATCAAACACGAGGGCCAGCGGGCTCTGGACGGCGGCGGCGGTCTCGCTCCCGCCCCCGCCGCTCGCCAGAACATCGACTTCAGCAACGTGGACATCTCTGAGCTCAGCACCGACGTCATCAGCACCATGGAGGGCTTCGACGTCCACGAGTTCGACCAGTACCTGCCCCCCAGCGGCCACGGCTCCGCCGCCTTAACCCCGCCGGACCACGGCCACGGACCTAGCAACCCTTCCGGATCCTTCGCCGGTCACTCCCACTCTCACGGCGCCCACCCTTGGGTGCCCAAAATGGGACTCGCGCCCCCCTCCTCCTCCTCCTCCTCCTCCGACGGCGACCCCAGCAGAGGCCACAGAGCTCACATCAAAACGGAGCAGATGAGCCCCGGCCACTACAGCAGCCACTCCTCCCACTGCTCCTCCTCCTCCACGCCTCCGCCGCCACACCAGCCCGAGTACACCTCCCTGGGCTCCTCCTCCTCCTCCTCCTCCTCCTCCTCGTCCTCCTCCGCCTCCACCTCCTCCATCAGCCAGTGTGACTACACCGACCTGCAGAGTCCCGGCTTCTACAGCGCGTACTCCGGGTACCCCGGCGGTCTGTACCAGTACCCGTACTTCCACTCCTCTCACAGGCCCTACGCCACGCCGCTCATCAACAGCCTGGCCTTAGCCCCGCCCCCCCGCAGCCCCCCCGCCGGCTGGGAGCAGCCCATCTTCACCACGCTGTCACGGCCCTGAGGGGGGAGGAACCCATTCTGCCCTCCACTGCTCAGAGCCCGGGAGGGAAAACCATGACGGACACCTGGGTCACCCTGGGGGGAAAAACCCTCTGGAGACAGGAAGTGATGCGTTTTACATTTCCAGTTTGTTTGGATTTACTAAAAGAGCTGGGTAGTAGCAGCGATAGCCACCGACATAGAAAAGAGCGCCACCTACAGGAACTTAAACTTTATCATCTTTACAACATGGAGCTCATGGATTATTAACGTCTTTATTTTCTGCCGAGCCAAATACCGTCTAAGATGTTTGATCATGTGACTCAGTGAGACGATATTATTTACCCAAACTACATTTCTGAACAAAAGTGAAGTTGCTGCCTTCCAACAAGACACACAGGTTGAGGCTCTTTCCTGTTCCTGTACCACTGAGGACCTCAAGCAAGACTCAACATCAGGTGTCAGACCCGCACACCTCCACGGACAATACAGGACTAAAGCATCGTGTGTCTTTTAAAGCTCCGCCCACCTCACGGACAAATCAAGCCTCGGAGTGGCAGCTGATTCCTACCAATCAAACGACGTCACAGCTGATTGGCTCCGGCACACCTGAACCTCGTTATCACCGGGACTGTGATCCATCATATCGGACACTTACGGGAATCTGATTCCTCTGTGAGGACGAGATGAAACTCACGCGTTAACCGAACATCTCTCTTCTGTGTTGTCGAAGCTGCAATGCATTATTTTTATGAAAACCTCACATCTGTTTTGCGGGTTCAACCATTCCAGATATTTTACGTTACAAGCAACAAATCGGGTCAGAAACAACGTGACCACATGACGAGCTGCAGACAGTCAGCAGGGTCGGAGGTCAGCAGGGTCATAACTGTGATAACAACACAGTCTGATGTCCTTCCCCTCCGCCGGCTGGACGTCCTGCTGTTGTCCCGCCCCTCATCTCCAGGGTATCCGGTCCAACAGGTGCTGCTGCCCGGCTTCCTGCTGGGGATTAGCTGATTTCACGGAGGGGGGGGGGGGGGGGGGAGTCTGATGGACGGGACAGCCGGGCGGACTACACCAGGCGGTGACGACGATCTGCTGAGGGAGGAAGGTCTGAACCGTCCTTAACGCTTCATACAAGTAACAACAAAGTGTTCGACATAGTTATTTGTACTTGTTGCAGCCTTGTAAGTACATGCTGTAGTATTATTGTGTACTTGTTAGTCTTTTCCATGGGTTAGTACACAGTCGGTACGCAGGATTGAGGCTGTTGTATCAGCATCAGCACGTCTGCATCTGCTGCACATGTCAGTGTGTCTGGAGGACTTGACCAGGCAACACACACACACACACACACACACACACACACACACACTCCACCTTCAACCAATCGTATGCCGGCTATGAGACGTGTGAGGCGGGAGATTGTGATTGAGGATGAATTCAGTTCCTTTCGGTTCAAATCAGTTCAATAAACGTTTTTCAAATGGTCACCTGAGTTTTACTAGGAGATGCATCACATACTGGTGTGTGTGTCTGAATGAATGTTTACCCTGCACACACACACACACATACACACACACACTCGTGCATGTGCCAGCGCCTTACTGAGCATATTATCTCATGACAAACATGGACGCCCCACCCTGTTTTAAACACTTCCTGTGTGGGTCCGACCTGGCGGCTGCAGCTCAGTGGCTCACTGTCTGAGGAGTTTACCATGACAACCTGGTTGCCAACGACAACAGGCCGGCCAGACAGAAACAACATTGATTTACCCATAATTCCCTAAGACTCTGGAGCCAGTGTGTGTGTGTGTGTGTGTGTGTGTGTGTGTGTAGGCATGGCCAGATCATCAGGAGACGGTTGCGCCACCACACTTTCACACACCCTCAGACGCCGTGGGTTCCGACTGTGTGTGTGTGTGTGTGTGTGTGTGTGTGTGTGTGTAAGATCCCAGTAGAAGGGAGAAGGGCGCCCTCTACTGGACAAAAATAATAAGGTAGTAATAGTACTACCAAGCTGGAGGAATAAACCCTCTGACACTGGGTGCAAGTGTGTGCATATCTACATGAAAACCTTGTAACTCCACTTGTAAGACTTTGACATTTTCACTTCAATTGAAGACTTACATGGTTCTCTGGATTTAAAACCCCTTTAAATGTGTCTGAATGAACTAAATGGTGGTCAAGTTAAAAAAGAGGCATTTTGGAGATACAAGGTTTTTACCTGGCAGCAACAATATGAAAGGCCTCCCTTTAGAAGTGAACGAGGAGCGCCACCTACTGGCAGGAGGAAAACAAGCAACCTGAATAAGAGTAAAAACACAACCCAGCTCCGTTTCAGATTCATCTGTATTGATGTTTTAAGATTAAGGATGAAACAAACAACACAACAACGTGTCTTTAAAACCAGATGAAGAAAAAGGAAACAATCCTAGAATATTAATATAAATTACAATCCTTCACTGTCCACGACGCCTCGGCCTGTACAACGGGGCAACCAATAAATAAGACGGCGGCTACATCGTCTGACGGCGATCACTTAGTGTGTGTGTGTGTGTGTGTGTGTGTGTGTGTGTGTGTGTTTTAATGCATATATGTTCTTGACAGCACCTTGTAGATTCAGTTTCAACACCGGAAGAGTCGACCTCACGAACAGAACGTCACACGATTCCACACACGGTAAAGCCACTGTCATCAAAACTGTACATTCAATAGATTAATACCGCGTCTAGATTACAGGATGAACCTCCACGAGACCCGGGGGCAGGGGAGGAGTCCACATGGAGGGAGAGGGGGAGGAGGGGGGGGGGTGTTTGGCATGATAATGTATAGCACAAGGTTGGCAGGCGCAACAGTGATGACATCATCTGACCTTTGGCCTCGGATCGCTAATATTGAACCCCAAAAAGAGCCAGGAGTCCCTTATAGTATAGTACAGACCGCAGCCCCTCCTTCCTCCTCTCTCGCTCTTGTTCGTTTCATCATCTATCCTAGCCCCGCCCCCAGCCCCGCCCCCCGACACCCTCATGGTCTCTGATGATGCGGTGGGTTGTCTCTCTGATGGTAGTGCGGCGGGGGGGGGGCGGGTCCTGCTGAGTCGAGGCTCCAGGTCTTCAAGGCTTGTGTTTGAAATGGGCCTCCACTGCAAAGACAACATGAAACACAGTGAGACACAAACGGAGGTTCAACCAACCATGATGCTGATGTTTTCTGGAGCCACGCGCCAGTATTTTTGCCCCAGTGTTCAATATCTTTTTGATTTGATTGTTTTTAGGTGTTTCCACATGAACTGTTTTCTCATCAGGGTGGAAAAAGCCTCTGAAACACATTGAGACGTCACGGGACACTAAAACTCTCCACGGACACTGATTAAATAAATAAATAAATAAATAATAATTATATAAATAAAAATAATTAAATAAATGTGGAAATAATTAAATAAATGTGGAAATGAACAATTAAATATATTATATTTCCCGTTTTAATTAATTCATTATTCATATATTTCCCCTTTTATTTAATGATTTATTTAATCATCATCATCATCATCATTATCTATCACCGCTTATCCTGTTCAGGGTGGCGGGGGGGCTGGAGCCTATCCCAGCCGACATTGGGCGAAAGGCGGGGTACACCCTGGACAGGTCGCCAGTCCATCACAGGGCCTGATTTATTCAATGATTTATTTAATGATTTATTTATTTAATATTGTCACATTTAACCCTCCATAACTGACAATTAAAAAAGGAAAATAAAAAGAAAGGAAATAAAATGTCCATTGCAGATTGTTTCTGGGTGAAACAAAAAACAATATCAGCACAACATGTCATCAGACGGTGAAGCAGGACAGCAGTTTCCATGCTTGCTGGCTTCAGAAGTGCAACCTTGGAGGAAATCGATTACATTTTATATTCCCCTTTCAGGCTTTTTTTCCCAAACATTTCATTTCCTTCATCACAACATTTGTCACGTTTGTACATCACCTGTACCGTCAGCATTCAAACACCGCTGATGTTCACATCCCCTTCCTGCACGTCTCAGAGGACATGCAACTCAGATACTACGACAAACGACAGGACAGACTCCACGTACCTGCGTATTCCTGTGGCCTCATTGGTCGATTGATGACCCTCTGGAAAGCCGCTATCCAATCCCGTTGCTCCGCTTCGGTCTCGCAGGCGAACAGGAACTTCCTGTCCGGCGTCACGATGGTGATGCCGTGGTTCCAGTGGTAGCCCTGCGTGGTCGGAGGCAAGCCGGGGAGGACGGTGTAGCTGTTCTCCTTGCTGCCGATGAACACCTCGCCACGGGCGTAGGCATCCTGGGAGGGGGGGGGGGGGGGTAGAAGGAGAACTGAACTGGGTAGTTAGCGTGAGCAGCGATAGCCACCATGACTGAACAGACAAAGAAAACTGGAACTCCATCAATAGAAAATCCAAGGAGAAAGACGTCACAGTACTGAACACTGTTTGATTGACAGGTGATCTCTGGGAAGAGCAGTGAGGAACACCACAGTGAGGAACACCACAGTGAGGAACACCACAGTGAGGAACACCACAGTGAAGAACACCACAGTGAAGAACACCACAGTGAAGAACACCACAGTGAGGGACACCACAGTGAGGAACACCACAGTGAGAACACCACAGTGAAGAACACCACAGTGAAGAACACCACAGTGAGGAACACCACAGTGAGGAACACCACAGTGAGGAACACCACAGTGAAGAACACCACAGTGAAGGACACCACAGTGAAGGACACCACAGTGAAGAACACCACAGTGAAGGACACCACAGTGAAGGACACCACAGTGAAGAACACCACAGTGAAGAACACCACAGTGAAGAACACCACAGTGAGGAACACCACAGTGAGGCTGAGACACAAAGATGGAGACTAGATGAAACACAGGTCCTCTAAAGGTCTTAGCGGTCTGTTGAGTGTCTAAAGGTCTAGGAGGGGACCAGGTCTCGTCTCACCAGGGGGGTCTTTGAAGTACATGAGCCTCCTGTCGTCCATCGTGAACCACCTCTTCTTAAAGCCCTCTGTGTGCTGTGGCAGAGAGAGAGAGAGAGAGAGGGAGAGAGAGAGAGGGAGAGAGAGTGAGGGAGAGAGAGAGAGAGAGAGAGAGAGTGAGAGTGAGAGAGAGAGAGAGAGAGAGAGGGAGAGAGAGAGAGAGAGAGGGGGAGAGAGAGAGAGAGTGAGCTGGGTTCTGCAGGGCGTCTGCAGGTTTCACTCATCGAAGCTTTTCAAGATCTTTTTAATGCCAATTAGAACGAAATATTAGAGCAATTTTGCAACTGAAATGAGCCTGAAAACAAAAACATGTTTGTCCTGTTAGAGAACAGATGTACAGATGTTACATGTAACAGATGTACAGATGTACAGATGTTACATGTAACAGATGTAACAGATGTAACAGATGTACTGGGCTGATTTCTCACGACAAAAACACCTTCAACCCGTTTTAAAGACCTCTAGTGAGTTTAAGGTTTCACGTCTCAAGACCTGCAGACACGTGGGCTTGGTTTGGTCCAGCGTTACTTTACGAGTGACGTGTCATTTCCTGTAATGTGGCGGTGGAAGGGTGACGGAGGGTGTCGCAACACCACCGACCTTTGGACCCGTCTTCTCCATAAAGCCTTCCTTCATGAAGCTGCGGGTCAGTTTGGGCACCAGCTGGAGAGACAAGACAAGACCAGCATGGTGAACATCAGCCTGCCTACAGGAACCACGTATCTCCGCTGCTGGTTAAAGGTCCTCACCTCCTCGTCGCTCGCTCCGGGGAAGGCCACCTGGAGGTAGTGGAACCTGGCTGCTCTGATAGCACTGAACCAGTCCACCATTTCCTGTGGGGGAAACAAACAAACAAACAAACGAACGCTCGGTGACATCACTTCCTGTCGGACGTCACACAGAAGAGCCTGAACACGTTTGGACTGAAGGTGTCGTTGCTCTAGTGGAGGATGCTGCAGCATGAACCCAATGAACCTCCATTACTGCCTATGACACAACCTGACCAGCAGAGGGGGCAGTGCTCTCTCTCTCTGTCTCTCTCTCTCTCCCTGTGTATCTCTCTCTCTCTCTCTCTGTCTCTCTCTCTCTCCCTGTGTATATCTCTCTCTCTCTCTCTCTCTGTCTCTCTCTCTCTCTCCCTGTGTATCTCTCTCTCTCTCTCTCCATCTGTGTATCTCTCTCTCTCTCTCTCTCTGTCTCTCTCTCTCCCTGTGTATCTCTCTCTCTCTCTGTCTCTCTCTCTCTCTCTCCCTGTGTATATCTCTCTCTCTCTCTCTCTCTCCATCTGTGTATCTCTCTCTCTCTCTCCCTGTGTATCTCTCTCTCTCTCTCTGTGTATCTCTCTCTCTCTCTCTCCATCTGTGTATCTCTCTCTCTCTCTCTCTCCCTGTGTATATCTCTCTCTCTCTCCATCTGTTGAATGACTATGAATCTCCGTCTCTCTTTCTTTCTCTCTTTTTCCTGTTGACTATGATTGTCTCTCGCTCTTCCTCTCTCTGTGTTAATAGATTAGGATTCTCTCTCTCTCTCTCTCTCTCTCTACCCCCCCCCTCTCTCTCTCTCTCCCCCCTCCACCCCCCCTCTCTCCTCCATCTCTTTCATTTGTATTTCCCTCATAACCCCCAGAGGAGCAGCAGTGTTGTGAAGCAATGATTTGTGTGCTCAGCACTATAAAACCCCTCAGAGAGACAGAGCACACACACACACACACACACACACACACACACACACACACACACACACACACACACACACACACACACACACACACACAGGTTAAAGTTAAGCATGTGGTGGTGATGAAGATCCTGCAGACAGTCCTTTTCATTTTAAGGCCTCAACACTCGACTTCTGCACCGTAATGGATATGAGTGTGTGTGTGTGTGTGTGTGTGTGTGTGTGTGTGTGTGTGTGTGTGTGTGTGTGTGTGTGTGTGTGTGTTGGCGTACCTTGGCGTCGCTGTGGTAGACAAAGATGTTCCTTGTGCTGTTGTCTTTCAGGTAGGTGATCTGCAGGCCGCAGGGGTTGCCGATCTTGGCGGGCTGGAAGGTGGCGTTCAGCGTCTCGATCTTCATCATCGCCTTGGGCTCCCTGGCCTGGGGGAGCGAGGCGCCACGACAGAACGGAGGTCAGTACATGTTAACCCAGCAGGTCCTTAGCACACCTACATATGATCAGACTAGGCAACACACCTGTCCTATCAGCCTCAATCACAAACAGTTTCATGACACATTACAGGATTTGTGGATATTGAAGCTCAAACGTTTTTTGCTGCAACAACATGCTTTTTTTTTTTAAAAACATTGTGCACATATAATAAAAAAAAATTTAAAAATCCAACATTTTTTTTGTAAGTAAATACGTTTAAAAGCGACGAGATCCAATCAAAATGCTGATACACAAGATAAGTAACAACCAGAGAGGAAATATCAAGAACTTTTTTTTCTTTCACAAAACTTTCAGTTCCTTGTTTTTGCTTTTGCAGGGCAGATGCGAGGTAATCAATCAATCAATCAATCAATGCCCCCGGGGATCAATAAAGCATCTATCTATCAGTGAGCTCAAACCAAACACTGGAGGTGCTGTGGTGGAGTGATGCCGTTCCTGCTCCCACCCACCACCTCCAACACCCACATCATATTGATCAGCTCCTATCAGCATCAGTGACCATCGAGGGTTTGAATGTGGCTGAAGGCTTACGTGACCTCTCCTCCTCCCTCCCCCATCTCCTCCCTCCCCATCTGCCTCCCCTCCGACCCTATGGTACATTATACATTAGGGGTGGGCAATATGACTAAAAATCAATATCGTGATTATTTCAAACTTTTACCTCGATTACGATTAATGAACGATTATTTTATTTGTTTTGTTTCATTTTGAAATGTGTTTGGTTGCTTTGCTAACTGGCGCTTCTAGATGTTCCTCGTTCTTGTAGCCTAAATAACAATCGAAATCAATGATTTTGAAAATTTGCCACAATTACATCATTAAATCGCGATTACGATTATAAACACGATTATCGCCCACCCCTAGTATACATACAAGCCCAGGTCTTCTTCTACAAACGTAAACCAGTTCACTTGAATCATCCGTCCACGCCAGCCTGCTTACATCCTGCTTGTTGAAGTACTTGAGGGCTCCTTCTCTCTCCGACAGGATGAACTTTCGGCTGAGGAACTGACCGTTGTCTCTCCCTCGTTTCCATAGAAACCCCTCTCGGTACCCTGGGCGGAGACGGAGGGAGAAAAAGGACAGGAGAGAAAACTAGAGCAGCGTTGGAGAGGTGGTGTAAGACGATACGTCAGCGAAGCAGAAATCAGAGATGGTTTGTACTCGTGTGGAAGAGGAACGGGAGTAACGACTACGAGATGACCAGAAAACAAGTAAACAGACAAACAGACAACAACAGACGAGGGAGGATGGGAGGAAACGCAGCTCAAGACGACACACAGGGAGAGATGGTGTTGCGTCTGAGCCAGCCAGCATCCTTCCCCGTGTTAGCGATACGCCGCTGTATTTATAGCCGGGAACGTCTCCTTTCTTTTCCAGGCTATTCCCGTCCACAGTCCCGTCCTCCCTGTTGTCCACATGCTTCTATTCCTGTCTGTTTCTTTCAAGTCTGGATCTATTTCTGAATAATGGCGCTAATGTAGCTAATTTAGTAGCTTTTACCCAGACTGACTTGCACTGAGCGCAACTGTCGAGCAAAAATCTGAAACAAGCAATGAAGAATTGTAAGGAGAGTCACCGCGCCGTGAAGGACCGAGTAGAAAAGCATCAGGAAATCAAATGAGAGACGTAATAAGAAAGGTGGAAAGATTTCCTCAAAATTCACTCGGTATGTTAGAGCGTGTTGAGGGCTTTCAGCAGCTGCATGTTAAAGCAATACAGGTGCATTGTGTTGGTCAACTTCTCCTTTATGGAACGAGAGGATTGGAAATAAACAACACCAAAACTGGATAACTAAAAGGTCCATCTTCCTATGTTAGTTAATGCTAGTTGCCTAGGGTACAGCATGCTAACGTGTTAGCATGCGACAAGGACGAGAGACATACAAGATGATTTTGGTGGTTCTCCTATGAGGAAGGGAAGTCGACCAACGAGACAATTTTCCAAAAGGTCGGCATGGTCCTCCAACACTGACATTAGTTGCTTTGCTCAGTTAGCCTGCTGATTAACATGCTAGCTAACGTATCTAGTAGCAGCTAGCGTTAGCAGTGGCTAGTAGTCCCATGTTAACAGTAACTAGTTAGCTAGCTAGCAGTTAGTTCAGGTGAACTAGCTGACTCTTCTCCAGCTCCAACTCAGAGTGTTTTGGAGTAGAGACTAGGGCTAAAGACAAGACAGTTTACTGAGTCACAGTAACAAATCTACCTGATCACACTGATCACTTTGACTGAGAACGTTACTGGAGGATCTACAGACACACCACAACAACCTGGTCCAGGTGGTTCAGACCTCCACCATCACACCAGACGGGTTTGTTAGGAGATTTGTGACGCAACTAGAAAAGCCTGTTTTTCCTGAAGAGTTTTCAGCTGACGGCGACGAATGTGACTAATTCAATATACTGTAGGCCTGGTTCACACACACACACACACACACACACACACACACACACACACACACACACACACACACACAGATATTGGTGTATTTAGTTCTGTTATTGCCGGTAGTGTTGTTGTTGAGTGTATACGTGTGTGTGTGTGTGTGTGTGTGTGTGTGTGTGTGTTCCAGTGGTGAGCATCCAAAATAAAAGCACATCTCACAGAAACTCTCTTTCTCTATCTGACTCTATTTCTGTCCTTCTGTTCCACCTCGTTTTTCCATCCCTCATTTCCATTTCTCCCACTTCCTCCTTCCACTTCTTCTTACTTTCTATCTCCCTCTTCTTCTTCAACGTTTCATCCCCCAGGGCTCCTCCTCCTCCTCCTCCTCCCTATCCCTCTGCTCCATCTGTGTGTGTGTGTGTGTGTGTGTGTGTGTGTGTGTGTGTGACTTTCTGACATGAAACATTCACCTACACTGACATTACCTCACCGATCGATAGCCCTCCTTCTCCCCGCCCTCGCCTCCTTTCCTAACCCCCTTTTCCCCTCCTGCTCTCTCCTCTACGTACCGGATCAATGATGGAATTGACCGCTGTGGAGGCCAGCTCACTTCCAATAGTCACACAGACACACACACACACACACAAAGCTTTCTCTGTGTGTGTGTGTGTGTGTGTGTGTGTGTGTGTGTGTGTGTGTGTGTGTGTGCGTATGTGTGTGTGTGGACGTGCTCCTCCACTCTAGCTAATGATAAACACATGAGGTCATTGTGAGCCAATAAGAAAGCTCCATCTTCCACAAGACATGAAATGAAATGTATACTCATTGATACACACACACACACACACACACACACACACACACAATGGCAGCTATACTCCTCAGCATCCTCTGACATTGACAATTACACTGGGATGTAACGACAAATACACAACCACTTAGCAGAAGGAAGATGGAGAATGACTGTCGATAAATGTTTCTGGGTAATTGAGTTCCTCGTATCGGCATCTGCCGGGAAACGTCGGTCCAAGGAGTTTTCAAGGTTCTGCTGAGGGGGTAAACAGCTCCGGTCTGACACGGCGACAGACTCGTCATTTTCCCTTCGTTCAACGGGAATGTGGTGGAGGCTCGTGTGTTGTTGTGTTTCTATACTTCTATACGAACGATGAGGAGGATCTGAATCTGTCCTCACTTCTTCTAGGGTTAGGACTCAGGGAGACTACAGCAGTTAGCACAACTCCCATCACAGAACTAATGGGTGAAATCATCTGCTGTAGAGATCGGTTGGGAAAAAAAACACTGCATACACATGGCTTAGATGGCACATGGTTGCAGCCCGTGTGTTTAAATTTGGCAACACGCTCTAACATTTTAAAAATCATGTGATATCGTCTTTATTTGGGTTTAAGATTCATTAAGGGTTAACGGGTTTGGTGGTGGCTGATGTTTTCCTTTAGTAATCAAGCAGTGCGGTGTTGTGCTGCAGTGGCAGAACGACAAAATCCATTTCAGGCGTATAATTGACATCTTAATTGATCAAAAACAGAAATGTGCGACAACTAAAAGTTAAAGAAGGAGTGAAAACAGAAGCATGTGGTTCGGTCCGCTCACCTGCAGAGTAAGGCTCCTGTTTCTCGATGAACTCAAACTCGTTCCTCTCGTACCTGGCTCTGATCCACTGCTCTCTCAGTAGCCTGGAAACACAATGATAGCAGACACAGTTAGCGTTCCTGTTAGCAGAGCTAGGGGATATTCTCTTCTCACCATGTGTAACCTTTTAACATCAACAAATCAGATTAGCTTTGAGATATTAGGATTAACAATGACCGTAAACAACCAGCCTCTACTCTGCAGTTCACATCGTGGCCACCGGGTCGATTTGGAGGGAAATCTGTCGGATTGCTTTACGGCACCAAACAGGAAGAGGGCGCTGTTCTTCCAGCGCTAACGGAGATAAAGATAAAGAGTTTGTGGAGACGGCAGGTGGAGCTGTCGCTGTATCAGGCTGAACGGTTCAGGTGGATGAGCAGCGCCACCTTCCAGTCTAAAGACACAATGATGATCAGTGATTCGCTCGTTTAGTGGGTCGGCGGGTCACCTAACGAACCGGTTCTCTACACCGGTCAGTGAGCATTTAACCTGTTTACGAGACAGCTGAATGGACATGATAGCGAGTTAGCAATGGCTGCTGAAGCAGGCAGACCCGATTTGGCCAATGTGTTGAGTTTGTACGGCTGAAGTCCGAATTCATGTCGGTAGATGTAGTTTAAATCTAGGTTGAGTTTTTGGCTGGTGCCTGTAGCGTTGTTTAAACTCAACGGTATTGGTCTTGTTTTGCGATGGATGGCAGCAACATTGTTTTTTGTACAAAGGTGAATAAAATGAACCAGTCCTGAATCGAGTCACTGCTGCTGGACCGATCGAGTTAGTTAAACCAGTTAAACCTTCAAGTTGATCAAGTCTCAACTTCAGCCATGTGTTAGGGGAGACAATTAGCAGCGGCTAGTAGGAAGTTAGCAGCGTCTTCGTTTCCTAACTGAACTTCCTTAATTTTAACTACATACTCAGTTTGACAGTGGACTCCTCATCCTCTTCTTCTTCTTCTTCTCCCCCCCCCCCCCCCCCCCCCCTCTCTCTCTCTCTCTCTCTCTCTCTCTGACCAGGAGGAGAAAGTGTCCTGTGATCGCGGCCTCATCGCTCCACAACCCCTGACGCCTAGTGAAATTATAATTCGGCGCTGCAGGTGACTCACCGATTCACGACTCAGTGACTCAAGAGGAAATCTCAGTCTTATACAGAATCTCAGAGTGTTCAGTGTGTGGAGGAGTGAACAGCAACACGCAGCACATCACCATGCCAACAACCTCCCCCTCTCTCTCTCTCTCTTTCTATGTCTCTCTCCCCCTCTCTCCTCCCTTCTCTGCCCCCGACTCCTCTCATCCCCTTTCTCTCCACGTTTCTCCCTTTCACTCGCCTCTCTTCATTCTTCACTAGAAAAAACAACAACTTTTCTATCAGCAGCAAGAAGTGAAGACGTCTTAATCTCGTTAGAAATGTGCGTGACACTCAAACAGATCTATGTTAAACACCTTAAACGCTAACCGTCTTTTAGACACCGTGACTCAGACGAGAGACTTAGCTTCTCCATCATCTCCCTCTCTCCCGCCCATCCTTCCCTCTGTTTCTATCTGTTTCTGTGGGAGAGAGAGGCAGACAGATGATCAGATGGATGGGCAGATTGCTCAAGTACAAACAAAACTGCTGCTATCTCGCCTCACAAGGTGCATGAACTAGGAAAAGCTAGACAGGAAGAGCAAATCAGCTTCTTGCTCTACAAAAAAAAAAAACGTCTTAATTGTAGCAGAAAAAACCCAACATGCTTCAGCAGACAGTTTTTTAGAGCGTCCATCTGCCTTCAGTAGTGGCTGAATTTGTTCTTCCTTTCAAACCTAGATTACCCACAGAATCTGCCGTGTCATCGTTTTCATTACATCAACATCAGCAGCCCCTCCCACTGGCTTACATGCACACACACATTCAACATTCAAACACACACACACACACACACACAAGAAGAGGAAGTGACATCCACCCCCGCGTCAACATGTATCTCCATTTAAAGTGATTTGTTTTTTATCACTGTGACTTCCCTCTGCCTCTCCTCATCATGTAAAGACACTATTGAACATTTTGTCATCGTAAGACTCATTTAGCGTTGCATCACTCCTAACTGTTAAAGACTAAACTATTAATACACCAGTTGAAGAGCTTCCATTTGTACCATGGGCGCCCAAGTGGGAATCAAATCAATCAATCAAGTCAATGAGCTACAATAATGCATGACGCAGTTACAGTGATTATTATAGGTTATATTATAGAGGCTTTCCAGTTGTCTCACAAATATAGAAACCACGTCTGGCGACATCATGGAGGTCCATCAGACAATTCACTCTGCGCAAATAATAATATGTCTAAATATGTAACGGCCTAGAAAAGGAGATGGACAGTTAGATAGCCAGGTAGGTTCATACATGATAGAAAATGTCTGTTTATCAGTCTGGTCTGTTTCAGTGTTTCTGGCTGTGTGTATAGAGGCTTTCTAACTGTGTCATAAATCTACTAACAAACATGTCTGGCGCCATCATGGAGGTCCAGTGGGGAATTGGCTGTGTGCAAATAATGACTAAATATAAAACAACCAGGCTGGAAAAGTAAAGATAGTTGAAAAGGATTGTTGTGGTGTGTCTGTAGATCATCCAGTAACGTTCTCAGTCAAAGTGATCAGTGTGATCAGGTAGATTTGTCTCCAAATGTAGGTTACTGTGACTCAGTAAACTGTCTTGTCTTTAGCCCTAGTCTCTACTCCAAAACACTCTGAGTTGGAGCTGGAGAAGAGTCAGCTAGTTAACCTGAACTAACTGGTAGCTAGCTAACTAGTTACTGTTAACATGGGACTACTAGCCACTGCTAACGCTAGCTTCTACTAGATATGTTAGCTAGTGTGCTAATCAGATGTGTCAACAAGACAGTGATGGTTAGCTGAGCAGATGCTATGGTTAGCTAGCTAACGAGCTACATGATCTAAACACTAAATCAATCAGATGGATCAGTGATGAAATGATCACTGTTCACGGCTAAGTTACCCAAGAGCGGAGGACCTCCAACATGGCCGCCAGAGGGTGTGTTACTGAAAGCCTTCTATACTTGATACAACAGGTAGTTTCCTCCAAGCAATTTGATTGGTCAAATACACATTCCCACCATACAGATAATAAAAGCGTTGGTTGGCTGTGCTGTACTGGTTGCTATGGCAACTCTTGTGGTAACCAGGCAGCTAGTTAGTGATCTCTTTTCATTCTCATGTATGCACACAAACACAAACCTTTCAGACGACAGACATGCGTTGGGTATGGTTGTATACAAGTCATATTAAGGCCACAGCAGGTAGGAGGTATTGTTTAATGTCATAAGGTGACATGTTTAATGTCATAACAAACCCACGGCCACACAACTTACTTGCAGTCAGTGTGTGTTGGTCTGTAGTAGAAAGGAGGGACCTTCTGCTCGTACTTGGCCTTGGCTGCACTGTTTCCCACAGCAGCCATCAGCTGAAAGGGAGGCGGGACAACAGAACACATCATCTGAATGCTGTTCATCCAGTTAACACTGAAATGGTCACTTACACAGAACAGAGGTAGCGAATCGCTGCTTCTCAAATGTGCAGGGTGGGAAATTAAAACTGAGATTTTGTTTGTCTACTGATTATTGATTATGATTATTTATAATTGATTATGATTATTGATTATTTACAGGCCATCATTTGGAGGTTCTTTTCTTTTCTTAAAATCTAGCTGGATGGTAAAATAGTGAGTGGCTTTCAAAAAGTTGACTATTATGGTACAAATGGTAAAATGCTATTAGGAAACACTTTTTAAAGCAGGTGACATAAAACAAAAGCCATAACAATTTAAGAAAAGAACTGAGAATGATGACAACAATAAAAATAACAACAATAAGAAGAAGAAGAATGCAGAGTTCAACTTTAAATAAGATGAGGACAAATGGACTAAAGCATGAATAATCTGAGCGACAAGGGAAGCTGTTGACAGCGACAGACCCGCTTTGCGAAGGGATTAATTGTCCAAATGGCTAAACTGCGCTGGGAAAGCCTCTTCCTTTTGGCCTCGTCCCTCCATCACTCCTTTCATCCAGAGTTAATCCCTGAGCCAAATCCCGCTGGCTGAATCTCACCACACGTCTTTCTTATCCTCTGAGGGGCTCTGAAAGGGATGCAGCAGCACTGGGGCGCTTTTATTGTGAAGGTCAACCGTTAATAGCCTCGGAAAATCGGCAACAACACACGCCTCCCCGACCCCGAGTATTAACAGATATTAACATACGTTGCACACATCTGCAACCGTGGGGTCATTTAGTTGACATGACGATTACACCAATACACAGCACCAGGAACTAGCCACTTTATTAGGTACACCTCCCTGGACACAAACTGCTCAGTCCTCCAGACGGGTTACGGAGCCCGGGAAGGGACAAAAAAATTAAAGGTTGAAAAAAAAAAAAAATCTCTCTTTTTTTTTCAACCTTCAATTTTTTATTTTCAACCTTCACATTTTTTTTTTCAACCTTCACATTTTTTTTTTTTCAACCTTACATTGTTTTCCCCTCCATGTCCCCTCCTGGGCTCCGTAGACTTTGTTGTTCTGCATCCCACCATCTCCCCATCACCTTCCCGCTACTCTCCTCCCACATCACCACCCATCCCAGTTTTTCCTCACCAGTCCCATCAACATCACCTCCCCGTCCTCCTCTCTCGCCCAGTGGGGGGCGTTCCAGCACAACCTCAAACCTTGGTTGAGTTTTATCCGAATCCAATTCCATCCTTTCTTCTCACACTTATTACATATGAGAATCTCAAAACTTGCATGCACATGTGCTGACATATTTCTGATGGCTGCATGTTTACTTCTTCTCTGCAAATGGGCTGAATTATCTAATAATACTTCATTGATGCAAGTAGGGAAATTCTCTTTTCAGTTTCCCCCTTGCACATGGAGGTCAGGGTTTACTACAGGCCCCCGGAGCTGGCAGGGACTCGGTGTGTCTTGGGGAATCTGAGTCTCCCTACTCACTGTGTCACCCTGCTGCCCCAAAGCACCACAAACACATACATCATGGTGGTCAGGACAGAGTTACAGGCGGGTGATGTGATATCAAACAGCCTACAAGTTGCTAGCCTCTGGATGAGGAGGGGGGCGGGACGTTTTCGGCGTGGCGCCACTCCCATATTTTCATGGGTATAATCTGGAAGTCGCCATACCTCCACCTCGCTGGCATCCCACGTGTCCTGGACAGACTTGACCCGGCTGATGTGGGGGATGCTCCGGTGGAGGAGCGAGCAGGCCTGGCAAACAAACACACCCAAAGTCAACGACGCCCAGTCCGGCTCTGCAGGAGAGGAGGAGGAGGAGGAGGAGGAGGAGGAGGAAAGAGAGAGGGCGGATAGGAGGAAATGAAATGGGGGAATACAAGAGGACGATGGCGGGTGAGATAACAGAGAGAGACTTGTCATAAAAGGTGCTGCAACAAAGGCAACAACAGCTCAAGGTTCAAGCTATAAATACTGAAAGTGCTGATGCTGGCGCTGCTACGGGTAATAGCTGCAGAGTAAATGAAGCAGATATAATGTGGGTGAGGCGAATACGCTGTGTGTGTGTGTGTGTGTGTGTGTGTGTGTGTGTGTGTGTGTGTGCGCGTGCTCTGAAAGGACAGGAGAGTTCAGCAGAATATGATTTGGGAAATTCTATTTAGTTTTATTGACAGGAAACAGACTGACGGAGATCAGATCAGAACCCAGCCGGGGTAGTTATCAGGTTAGCAAGATCACCAGACACAAATTTACCACACACACACACACACACACACACACACACACAGCGTGGTAACAAACCAATTAGCAGGTCCAGACCTCGCTCTAAGAGCAGAAGAGGTTTCGCTCTGCAACATGACACAGCAAACAAGTCTGTGGGTGTTCAGGGAAGGAAGTCTGAATCATGACATCACAGTTCGATTCTACCAAGTAGAAACACAAAGAGACAGAGTGTGAAAAAAGAGTGATAGAAAGCTAGAGAGAGAGAGAGAGACGGGGGGGGGGGGGGGGAGAGAGAGAGAGAGACGTGGAAATGCAGATTGGAGTTTTAGTTCTACAAACGTTTCCCAGAGGCAGAAATCATCTCATTGGTTGAGTTCAACCTTAGTGGGCGGAGCCAAAGCACCACAGTTCAAGGTTGCTAACGAGGGAATTCTGGTCAAAACATGAACAAACACTAGAAATGGGAATGACGTTTTTCATTCATGACCACGGCAGTCATGATATCGGAAGGTCAGCAGGCTAACTAGCTAACCTAGCTAGCTATAGGCTAGTATGACTAGTTTGAACTTCAGCTAGGCTAACTAGCTAACCTAGACTGCATTTACTAGCTAGCGCGCCAGGCTGCATAATATCATCCAGCTCCTCTCTCTTTACTGCATCAATCTAATGTCGCTAATTGGCTCCGCCCACTGAGGTTTCTCTCAACCAATGAGATTATTTCTGCCTCTGTGAAACGTTTGTAGAACTACAACTCCAGTCTGCCAGTAAATGATTCTCCAAGAGGAAACCTTTGTCCCGAATTATCCGTGACCTTTTCCGAGATTTTGAAACATCAATACTGTCTATTGTAGGTGAGTCAGCTGACATGGGTGTGTGTGTGTGTGTGTGTGTGTGTGTGTGTGTGTGTGTGTGTGCTGTACTGTGTATGTGCACACGTGTTAACATGTATGAGATGTGTGCACGGCCATACCATGTCTTCAATGGGTGACACTCAGAAGTCACCACATACTCTCTCCATCGTTCGCTCTCATAGCTCCCATGTCTCACACAAGGAGACCCTCAGTGTGGTGTACCGCAGCCATGTGCACACACACACACACACACACACACACACACACACACACACACAGAGAGGTCTCAATGAGAGTGTGTAATACTCACGGGAGTCATATGAGAGCCGAAAGAGAGAGAAAGAGAGAAGGGGGGAGGAGGGGGGAGGGCAACAACTATTCTAGTATTTCTCCGATGCCTCGTAACTGGTGAGCGAAGGAGGAGGGAGTCGGGTTGGAGAGACGAGGAAAAACGAGGCGATGGAGAGATGGAGGAAGTAATGCAGGTTTCTCCTCATGCAGATGGATGAAAGAATGGGGGAGACAGAAAGAGAGAGAGAGAGAGAGAGAGAGAGAGAGAGAGAGAAAGGGAGACAGACGGATGCAAGGAAGACCAATGAGAAAACAACGGCCACGCCCACTTGGAGACTTTACCTCCTGCTAAGCCAGAACACTGCAGACTCCACACTGACCTCTGACCCTCCACACTGACCTCTGACCCTCCACACTGACCTCTGACCCTCCACGCCAAGTAATAATCTGAGACACTTTCATATAAAAAAGTTCCATTTTGATACTCTCTGTTCTCCAACCTCCACCAGGTCATGAAGCTTCTCCATCTGCTGCTCTCAACACCCGGTGTCAGGTAGGTCTTTACCGGGAGAAACCCTCTGGAGACAGGAAGTGATGCGTTTTACATTTCAGCAGAAGAAGAACTGGGTAGTTAGCATGAGCAGCGATAGCCACCGTGGCTGAACAAACAAAGAAAAGAGCGCCACCTACAGGAACTCAAACTCCATCAACAGGAAATCCAAGGAGGAAGACGTCACAGTACTGGACACACTGTTTGATTGACAGGTGATCTCTGGGAAGAGCAGTGAGGAACACCACAGTGAAGGACACCACAGTGAGGAACACCACAGTGAAGAACACCACAGTGAGGAACACCACAGTGAGGAACACCACAGTGAGGGACACCACAGTGAGGGACACCACAGTGAGGGACACCACAGTGATTGCCACTTTAGCTGCATCTCTTTTATACAATGACATCGTCTCCTTGGAAACGATGTCATTCCATGTCATATCTATTTATATAAATATATATAACGATTCATCTCTTGCTCACTTTGGACTGTCATAAGGTCCGAGGCTCCAGAGACGTCGCTCCGCTTGCTGTCTTTTTCATTCACTCTTGATTTGACTTCCCAAATACCCTGCAGCTCCTTCATGCCAACACACATGCATACATGCACACACCCCCCCCCCCCCCCTCACCCCCCCCCCTCACCCCCCATGTCTTCTGTCACTAAACACACAATCAGCCATTCAGAGATGAGGTCACTGCTGTGTGAGTCAGGCTTCATGGAGAACCAGACAGCACTTATGGAGATTACCATGATTGACTAACCACCACACACACACACACACACACACACACACACACACACAGTCACAGTCACACGGGTCGTGCTCACACACACACACACACACACAGCGACCACACACACACAGATACAGTCGCGGTGCTTCCCCCCCTCAACATGTAGAAGATGTTTCTCTGCAGGACAACGGAGCCACAGTGGAAACGTACAGGAAGTGGAAAATCCCCGAGACGCCGTGACGCCGCTCAGACGTCCCGCTGTGTCTTCTGACCGCATGGCGGCTGAACTACTGCTGCACTACGCCGGCTGCACCCCCGACGTGTTCGGAAAAGATGGCGGGTGGTTGGGAGCTTTTGAATCGACTGTACGAGGTTCGAGAGAGAGATGCCTGTGGTGTTAATGCAGGATAAATGGTCCGCCTGTCTGATGGTGGAGGTTAATGATGAGACGGTGGGGGGGGGGGGGGGGGGGGGGGTGATGAGGACAACCCCCCTCAGCCAACAGCACACACACTTATTTCTGCTGCAGAGATGGATTTCATCATTTTGACAAACAATGTAAAAAATGTCCAAATTGGACAAAAATCAATTCATTTTCCATCATTCCTAAAAAGCTTCTTGTATGGGAGGTTGTTTTTTTTGCAGGAGCGGACATTGTAAAAACACACTAAGTGTATTTAAAAGCCTGTGAAACCATCTGAACGTTGCAGGGCAGAATATTGCCGTACCACTCCTCATACAGCAGCTCGGTGAGGCTCAGTAAGCTTCAAAAACAGCAGTTTTTGAAGCTGTTTCCTAGAGACGCTACGAATGCATCATAGACTGAATGATTGAGTGTAGGCTTGTGATTGGGAGGGAAATGTGGGTCGACCTCAGCTACCGTCGAGGTACTAAACCCTGAAGAACTGCTCAGTGTGACGATGTATAACCGTGAGTGTGGATCAGGGTGTTGCAGCGACTCCCCCAGACGTTGACAGCAGAGGTGCAGCGTCTCCACCGCCCATTCAGGTGGACGGCAGGAGGAGGAGGTGACTGGAGCGAGATGAAGATGCAGCTTTGCTCTTGGTGGCGTGAAGTGAGCCGAAGAGGCATTAGCTTGTGTTGAAGTTACGCAACGTGACGCAGCAAAGCGAAAGCCAATCAGCTTCAAGCATGGTTCTATACAGGCGCCTGTCTTGTAGCTACAGCAGGAAAAATGTCCATTGGGTACTTGGTGACAGATGACACTGACCAATGACATCTGCACAAAAAGTTGATAAAAACTAGATTCCCCAAAGAAGACAATAGGATGAAAATGCAAAGAGTTAAAAATAAAAAATATAATGCTTAAGTTTTAATCATTACTCACTCAAAAAGTCAAGAAGATGTCAATCAAAACTACTCATCATGGTGGTTGTGACTGGAGCGTTGGTGCCATTAAACCTGCCTGCATGTCGTCACGCCAATTCCACCAATTTCACTTTCACTGATTTCTGAAGTCAAGCCGTCAAACTCAAGTGAAAGTTTGCCTTGTGGTGCCTTGTCAATTAACTCGGCCTCGTTAATTGAACTCAGAGAGGTGAGACGTGTCTGGGTTTCTGAGACTCGGCTCAGGAAACAACAAGGATTTGATTGGTTCCCCGTCACGTGTCCGCGGCAATTATCAAGGCAGCGAGTCGCAATCTCGGGGAAAGCAGCAGAAAGGTTTTCACGTTTGTTCCCGGGTAGATAATGGTTTACAAATACTCTGGAAAGCCATGACAGCCTGGCATAGCAGCACAAACCTCCTCCTATCTCAGACGGGTTTCTAGCAGCCTCGTCCCACAGAGGACTGCTGAGGCGTCTCCCCGGGGGGAACAGCTCGTTTGTGTGTCCTCAGCGAAGGGCAGAACCTCAACGCTGCTGAGCTACAGAGAAACCCTACTGAGTAAGCTCCCAGCTTGTTCAGACACTGAGCGGTCTCGTCTGTGCACACCAGCAGAGGGAGGATGGGGAAAAAGGCGTAAAGGTGAGGAAGGACAGAGTGAGAATGACTTGGCATAAAAAGAAATGTACAACCCAGGTTAGAGCTTTGTGTGATTTCAGACCAGATCCATCAGGTTCTCTCCCCAGGTAATGGGATTGGTGATGAGAAGATAAGACGGGGGTGAGGAAGGACGGGTCCCCCTATGTTCCCTGGCCTATGTTCCCTAGTCTATGTCCCCTGGCCTATGTTCCCTGGCCTATGTTCCCTAGTCTATGTTCCCTAGTCTATGTTCCCTGGCCTATGTTCCCTAGTCTATGTCCCCTGGCCTATGTTCCCTGGCCTATGTTCCCTAGTCTATGTTCCCTGGCCTATGTTCCCTGGCCTATGTTCCCTAGTCTATGTTCCCTAGTCTATGTTCCCTGGCCTATGTTCCCTAGTCTATGTTCCCTGGCCTATGTTCCCTGGCCTATGTTCCCTAGTCTATGTTCCCTGGCCTATGTTCCCTAGTCTATGTTCCCTGGCCTATGTTCCCTAGTCTATGTTCCCTAGTCTATGTTCCCTAGTCTATGTTCCCTGGCCTATGTTCCCTAGTCTATGTTCCCTGGCCTATGTTCCCTGGCCTATGTTCCCTAGTCCATGTTCCCTGGCCTATGTTCCCTAGCCTATGTTCCCTATCCTATGTTCCCTATCCTATGTTCCCTATCCTATGTTCCCTCAATGTAACAGCAAACAGCCTCATGTTCCATCAACATAAAATAGGTATTTTTTTCCCATGTACTTCCAAGTAGATGTGTGGAGAACAACGACACATTTGAGGAAACAATACAGTACAGGTGTAAGTTCAGTAACATCTTTATTGAGCCACCTGATGTGGACAGAGGTGATGTAGAGATGGATCAGAGAGTTTACAGTGATAGGTTACAAGATGAAGGTTATCTGAGTGAAAAGGACGATATCGCTTGAATGACAAATTTTAAAAGTTGGATGTTGGATGTCATTCTGATGTGTTCAATGAGTAAAATGTGCTGTAATTTAAGAGAGGTTGGAGGTATGACCTTTGGTGCCTGCATGACCCCAATGGGATGTGGTGGGTTGTGGGAACGTAGACCGGGGAACATAGATACGCTATCGGAAGGACAGCCAGGTCGCTGCTGAGGAAGTGATAGCCCGCCTGCAGAATCACACACAGCAGAGGCTTTCGGGTGACCTAACACCCTCTGACGGCCATGTTGGAGGTCCTGTGAACAGCTGATTGCATTTCTAAATGTACAACGTGGCGGGACGTGATTCAATTCGATGCCATTTCTGACTGAACTGATCATTTCATCACTGATCCATCTGATTGATTTAGTGTTTAGATCATGTAGCTCATTAGCTAGCTAACCATAGTATCTGGTCAGCTAACCATCACTGTCTTGTTGATGACACATCTGATTAGCACACTAGCTAACGTGGCTAGTAGCAGCTAGCGTTAGCAGTGGCTATTAGTCCCATGTTAACAGTAACTAGTTAGCTAGCTACCAGTTAGTTCAGGGTGAACTAGCTGACTCTTCTCCAGCTCCAACTCAGAGTGTTTTGGAGTAGAGACTAGGGCTAAAGACAAGACAGTTTACTGAGTCACAGTAACCTACATTTGGAGACAAATCTACCTGATCACACTGATCACTTTCACTGAGAACATTACTGGATGATCTACAGACACACCACAACAATCCTTTTCAACTATCTTTCCTTTTCCAGCCTGGTTGTTTTATATTTAGTCATTATTTGCACACAGCCAATTCCCCACTGGACCTCCATGATGGCGCCAGACATGTTTGTTAGTAGATTTATGACACAGTTAGAAAGCCTCTATACACACAGCCAGAAACACTGAAACAGACCAGACTGATAAACAGACATTTTCTATAATGTATGAACCTACCTGGCTATCTATTGATATCCATCTATTGATCGGTCAGGTGGTCTGTCTCTTTATCTCTATACACCCCCGCCAGGACAGTCTGGATACTTGGCTGAGCTGAACTGATTTGTGGGGCTGTAATGAAACTGTAATTTAAAACAAAAGCTCCTGAGATAAGTTGATCCTGTCCCCCACCTGAGACGGGGTCGACGGAACCGGCATCAATAATTCACATCTTGACCGTTATGAGTTATGAATTATGAGCCGGGGGAACTCGGGGGGTGGGGGGGGCGAGATAACGGTTGGGCTGATGGATGGGGAGTACAGCTTGTGGTTTCACTCCTCTTCAGAAACAAATAATGACACAGTGGGCGACGAGAGCAACTCATCATGACATCATCGGTGTGTGAGCACCATGTATAGCAGTGAGGCTACTTCCTCCTTTTTACCAAATACCCTCCTTCTCTTGTTTTCTGAATCATTTGGAACTTAAAGTGAACTCTGTGTGAAAAGAACTCTGTGTATATCCTCATCCCTCAGTTAAAAGTATTCATGGTTAGGGGCTGCAGGCTGCACCCACAGTCTAGGGCTGAAGTGCCTTGCTAAAGGGAACAGAGACTATTATGCTTTTCACACTACACTTAACCCCGGGCTAACGTCTTTCTTAACCCTGGGTTGAGGACGCATTTAACCCCGGGCTAAGCAGCGTTTCACACTTGCATTTTTGAAAGAGGGTTAACACCGCTTTTAACCTTGGGTTAACAAACCCTGGTACAAAGCAGGGTTAGCTTGTGTGGTGCTATCCCCGAAACGCGGTGCTAAGAACAATAGTGTGAAACGTTGTGGGGTTACAATGTAACAGGGGTTACAATGTAACGGGGGCTAGAATGTAACACACTGAATACCCGGGGTCAATTGTTAGCCCAGGGTTAAATAAAACTAGTGTGAAACGTGAGATAAATTAACCCAGGGCTATTATAACCCAGGGTTAAAGTTAACCCTGGGCTAACATATTCAAGTGTGAAAAGCCTATATGTCTCGTTCACTTCCCCTGACAAGATTTGAACTGGGATTTGAACCGGGAACCCTCAACGTAAAAGATGGCTTCTAAAATCTCAACGCTACCACCAACTTTCCAAATGCAGTATCACTGATGTGTTTTTCTCAAGTGCAGAACAAACTCCTGATATCCTGTCTACTCCAACATGACCGCCTTACACCTTCATCAGGGTAGAGAGGACTATGAGTAGTCAAGAGCTTAGAGAGCTTAAATACGTTTCTTAAAATCCTCTCCTGAGGTAAACATGTAGGATGTTATTCAAACATCGTGTTTCAGTAACTATCAACATACATCTTTAGGGGTTTTAAAACACCAGATTAAATATAATATGATTTGAGTTCATGTATGATCATTTGATTGTTGCATGAACTCATCTATCATTATTGATCCTTGTGATAAGGGAGGACAGATGATCATCGGTAATCTTCTTCTACTGTTTTGCCTCGTCATCGCCCCGATAATCTTCTTCTTCTTCTACTTCTTCTTCTTCTTAATCTACTGTTTTGCCTCGTCATCGCCCCGATGATCAGCGCCTTGTTTGGATGTGTTTTCCTTCTCTTCTTTACTACGGTAAGAGGACTGCCATACAACCACAACAACATACACTCTGATTAAAATAGATCAGCCATGCTTGGTGAACTACATCTAATAATTCATCCCCTGGGTCTATAAATAATAATCGTAATTGATTCTTCCCAGAGATCACCTGTCAATCAAAAAGTGTCCAGTACTGTGACGTCTTTCTCCTTGGATTTTCTGTTGATGGAGTTTGAGTTTCTGTAGGTGGCGCTCTTTTCTTTGTCTGCCACGGTGGCTATCGCTGCTCATGCTAACTACCCAGTTCTTCTTCTGTTTATTCCAAACAAACCTGGAAACGTAAAACGCATCACTTCCTGTCTCCAGAGGGTTTCTCCCAGGAAAGGCCTGAGCTGACACCGGAGTGGTTAGAACAGCAGATGGAAAATCTTCATGAACTGGTAGAGGTTGAGCACTGTTGCGTTACATCGATCAGATAGAGAGGAGCAAAACAAACATTTATTTATTTGGAAATGGATTATTACTTTCCAGAAGCTAGCCAAGACACACACCACCATCACACTCTCCTTCCAACACCAGATTACAGGAGTGGAAACAGCCTCTGGTCAAAGAGGAACCCCACTTGAAGCATCCTCGGCTCAGTCACTACTGTCCCATTTGCAAGAGCACTGCTGGCTCCAGACCTGCTCTGCTACAGCCAGCCCTCAGGGGACCCGGAGCCGGGGCCAAGGCGCAGGCATCCTGGGTGGGCTGAGCTCCAAGCACTGGGCGTCCGTCCCATACTGGAGCCTCCATACCCACTCACTGGTTTATTACCATTTCAGTGAGAAGAAAGAAAGGAGGGAGGGGGAGGAGAGGAGAGGCACAGAAAGTCGATCTGTAATGTGGTGATTGTGTCGACAGTGTGGATTTAGCTGCTGCAAAGTAACGTCTGAACGACCCGGGGTGAGATCTGCCGGGTCCCGTATGAACGCAAGATGCAAAAAAATGAAAATCTCATAGGAAAACCAACAAGATGGAAAGACTGGGCGCACAGCATGGACACACACTGATAATGACCCAGCAAGCCATATGGAGGCTGCTGACTGTGTCAAACATGACCACACCACACACACACACACACACACACACACACACACAAACAACTAAGGAGGTGGGAATAGTTGGCTGACTCAACATGCAGGTCATTCTGTATATTGAGTGTCCTAACATGTTTTTCTACCCACACGCTTCACCCACCGTGCGCACACACACACACACACACACACACACACACACACACACTATGACAGCCAAGCCATATGGCTCTCTACAGGTCCCGTCTGTCTTCATTGTGTCTGTCCTGTACATTGTGACAGTGCACTCCCATAGGTAGGTGGGTGTAGGTGAGGCCTGTGAGATCATGTTTAACACGACATTCAGCGGGGGGTCCTGGGATTCCTGCCTATGGGTTTTTGAAGCACGCGGCCCGTCTTCCAGGCAGGTGCTTGGACATCCCGCTCACGTGCAACTGATACCCGGCGGGCGGGCTGCATCTCCTACCTGGATTGCCGCAGTCCGCGCATGTGTCGTTGCCGGGTCTCGCCAGCACGTCTTGCAGGAGCCGGTTGTTCCCCTCCGGTTCCTGGGCCATTTTAAGTTTATCGGTCCAGCCTCGCCCGGGTGGAGAGCTCGCGCACCGACATCCACCGCTGACTCCTCCTGCAGACCGGCGACAGGCGACTCCTTCACCGACACGTTGAAATAATAAAGGAACGGACACGGGACGAGACGGGATGATGTGAGCCGGGCTGGAGGTCTCTGTCTATCTGTCTCTCCCTCCTCTCTCTCTCTCTCTCTGTATCTCTCTCCACCTCTCTCTCCCTCTGTGTGTCTCGCTCTGTCTCTCCCTGTGTGTGTGTGTCCCTCCCTCTCTCTCTCACTCTCTCTCTCTCTCTCTCTCTCTCTAGCTTTATTACTGTATTGCCATCACCTCCTCCCTGCCTGTCTGCCTGTCTGCCTGTCTGTCCGCCTGTCTGTCCGTCTCGTCTCTCTCAACCAGTCTTCTGCTATGGAAGTGAGACATCCAGCGGTGGTTTACCTGAACACACTTGCGCTTCCATAACCATAGGTATGTAAAAGCAAATGAACAATAGGCCTATCTAAACATCTAATGTTTATAAATCAATTAAAATCAAAAATCACTATATATTCCTATAGTATTCCCATACTAGTCCTATAGTATGTAGCATGAGCTTAAGTGACCTTAAAGCAGTTAAGGTATTTTTTGGCTTATGGTATCTTCTATAATATTCCTATAGTCTTATAGTGTCTGTGGAACTCAATAGTGAGTTTATAGTGCCCTTCTCGTGATTCATCGTATTTTTTAATTCCTATGGTATCACTATGGAATAATGTTGCTATATTTCTATAGGGACTTGCAGCTTTGCAGTGATATAATTTATATATAAATTATAGCATATTTATATAGTATGCTTCCAATTTTTTCATTTTTTTACTGCTTTGTATTTGTGCTGCTGCCTGACTTGGCCAGGTCTCTGTTGCAAAGGAGATTTTTAATCTGACTTTCCAGAGGCCAATATTATAAAGAAAAAAAGACATTGACAAACTGTTGTATCCCTTTTAGTTTCATTTCATGACGTTCATTCTAATATTCTCTATTAGGAGATGTGATCGAACTGCGGTCGGCGCGCTCTTTAGGGCTCTTTCTTAACCACTACTAACATCTGTCCAATCAGACGGCCGCAAAACAAAACGTCATATTTCCGCGACAACGGGAGTGCTGTAACTGCTAGCTGTTGTAGTCTCGCACAGAAATTCAAGTTTATTAAATCCATTTTTTCACCGCAGACATGTCTACCGCTATGAATTTCGGAACTAAGTCTTTCAGGCCTCGGGCTCCGGACAAAGGCTCTTTCCCTTTGGACCATTTTGGTAAGGTAAACACAGACGGACATGTTTGTCCTTGTTGGGTAACATCCTAGCCATGATATCTCTGGTATGGAGAACGTCACGCCAAAGTTCATTCAGAATTCCTGCAGCTTAATGTGACCTTGCTTACCGGCAGAGATACAAACCTCATAAAATGTGAATCATTACCTTTACTGAATCGTTATTAGGAACCCTTCAATGCGGCATACATATAATACACCATGCAGCGTTAGTTTCACTACATTTATAACGGTGGTCGAACGGGAAACCACGGTGGGTTTTGGTGCAGGGAGATGGTTTGTGGAAATAACGAACCAATGCTAAAAGCTGAAATTGTATTGAAACAAGTCCTGTGTGGAGTATTGGATGTATGCCGAATAGAAGAGTGGCTCCAAACGCGTCGTGTAAGGCCTTAAAATATTTAGTTTACATTAAAGATTTTTGAATCTGCTTGACAGTTTCTCCATACAGGAGAACGGAATGTGTCTACTAGGTGGCCACTGCTCCACCACCAGCTGTAAATAAGGTTTGCTAGTAAGGTTTCAGTTTCTAACCAGGATGGGAAATTACCACCAAACAAATTCTGGTAAATGTGGTTGAGAAGTTTGTCTACTTCACCAGCCACTTTGGCAGACAGTCAATCACTCGGTGGTCCTATTTTATTGTAAAGATACAGGTGGCTGGAAAAAGGTGTAAAGGCTGGTTAATGGCAGGATGTACAAGCTGCTGTTTTTTTTTTTTCTCTTCCTACCCTGGTTCTCAAATTAAACACAGGTTGTGTCAAACACACACTACCTGAATCACAAGCCTTTCCCCTTAGCAGATAACAGATCATAAAACGACTCGGCTGATTTGGCCTCTAATCCGTCTAATGCCTTGTGATGGTTTCAGGAGAGTGTAAAGCCTTCAAGGAGAAATTCATGAGATGCCTGAGAGACAACAGCTTTGACAACTCCAAGTGCCGCCTGCAGTCCAAAGACTACCTGGAATGTCGGATGGACAAGTAAGAGCCGTACCTAAAGCATTACAGCCTCCTGCACACCGAGCTCCAGTATAATCAATATAGTCGATGGACTGCATTTAGATGTGTGTGTTACATATGGCACAGGACATTAAGGAGGGGAAAAAGTACCCCGCTCCAGAATCTCCTGCAGACCACGCAGACAGGCACACACACACACACACGCACTCACACACTCACACACCTTATGCATGAACCCAGGACAACAAAACTGACTGTATGACAAGCACTTTAGCATTCCTGTATGTAAGCACTTTATCTTTCCGATACCAGCAACCAATACCAGCAAGCACTTTACTATTCTCCTATTAAACTATCATCCTGCCGTATTTTGGGAATTATATATATATTATGTACTTTTTTTTTTTAATGTACTTAGTGGTTTTTAATCTGTGTACTGTATGCATTATGTGCGTAGTACTTAGTGTTGTTTTTGTTTTGAATCTAGAATGAAGCAAACTCCTATGTACCTGTACTGTACTGTACCTGTGCAAATGGCAATAAACTTTATTCTGATATATTGTGTCCCCGTCTAGTCAACTGATGACCAAGGAGCCTCTGGAGAAACTGGGCTTCAAGGACCTGATGGACCCGCCTCCCAGCCAAGCAGGCACAGACACCAAGCCATGAGCTGCTGCCCTGTGACTGCCAGCACCGTAATGCACTCGGTCTCAAATACTCCACAGCTTGTTGGGGAACAACAACTGTCTGTCCCACAGAGGCAACAGAGCGTGAAACCGAGAAAAATGGATATAAAGAATTGTTTTAATGTCCAGGAAAACGACTTCCAAGAGGATCTCTGAATGTGTGTTGCCTTAGTAACGGTTTGTTTCTCATCCCAAAATCCAAATTTTTGACCAAACCTTCAGCCAGCCAACTCGGGCCGAGTTTCATTACTCAGTTTAACTCCTCGACTTCTCTCGGTACTTGGTGATTCGTAACACCAACAGAGAAATCAATAATTAAGTATCAAAGATGAGTTTACTTCATAAATAAGTTTAAATTCTCTGAATATTGTGTGTTTGCATACACGTATACACCGTTTGTTCCTCCGTGGTGGGGCGAGCACAGGAAATTACGAATGATCCTGATGCATTCTGGGTAAGATGCGGTCCTGAAGTGTCCATCGGCCCTCGAAGGGTCGACCTCAGAAAGTTCTCAGAGGACGGCAGGTTGAAATGGAGCAGCCTGGCCTCAGTGTGAGCGTGACCTTTGACCTTGTTTTATTTGTACATAAATGAGTATGGTAGTATAATATATGGAACTGTGTCTTGGCGTGTCAATAAATATTTTTATGATGAAAGTACATGTGGGTCAGTTTACTGCATTTTACTGACCATGTAGATTCCTAACTAAATGTATTACTCGTTTTTAATACTTCAGCTTCATTATTTTCAGAATTCCAATAATCTTGCATTTGTACATAATTGTGAAGAACCTTTTTTTCTTTTCTATTTATTTTATTTTGACAAAAGAAAAAAAGAAAAGAAAAGGAAGAGAACAAAAGAAATCAGCAAAAACAAAGAACAGAAAAAAAGTAAATAAATCAAATAGATAAATGTAAACACCTTTTTAAAAGAATGGAACCAACTTAACATGCCAGAGTTGTTGGTTTCTGATAAATGTGTTGAGGTATTTGATGTGCTTGCATCTACACACACTGAAGAACACACTTAATCCATTTCACCATTCAGAGTAAAGACTGGACCGGATGCAGAGCTGCTGCTTCATTCATTACAGAACATGACTGATTTGTTTCTGGGACCCCGAACTCTTCACATGGAGAGAAAATATTTAGAACTGATGAAAAGTAGTTTTGTGTTATCTTATTTTCGGCCGGTTGAGTGCATCTGTATTGGTAAGAATATTAAAGGACAAATGGACCAGAGTATCTCTGCGGGGGTCGATGGGGTTGTTGATCAACGCCACGAGACATTTCAGCTACGAAGCTAAAGAGCCTCGTTCTCAACCCAGAAAAGCAGATGACAAATTTTATTGTTCCAGTATTTATTCAGCATGGTGACGTCTGACAGTGTGAGTCTAATTAGCTAGTTTACTATAAATGACTGGTCGCCCAGAGGTCGATAAAGGTCACAGATTATACCGGCCCTTTAACATTTAGGCTGATCAGACAGATTGATCATTTAGTGTGCAGCTTTAATCCGGCTGGTGTTTGGATCAATGAAAGTCTTCTTCAGTGGGTCGGGCTGCTGGATAACAAAATAGAGGAAGGGAAATCGATGCTGAGCTTGTTGACTGTGTGTGTGTACGGTGTGCATGCGTGTGCACGTGGCAGAGAGGTTGTGTTTGCACTCTTTACGCTTCTATGTACCCCAGAAATCAGTTAACAGTCCTTAGTGAATGAACAGCCTGATTCTGGACAATCATCGGTCCGGCTCGTGCTACGGTCAGGAACTGGAGCCCCGCTGATTTCCAAGAAAAACAAACTTCCATCCAATACGTGTGGGCGCGCGCACACACACACACACCTCATTGTGTAATGTTCCACCCTCACTCCAGAGAAAGAAGAGTAATTTCTCACTACTAAGGAAATCATCTGTCATTTTATCTCAGAGGAAAAAAAGTTCATGTGTTAAAATGTGAAACTAAATGTGAGATGAATAGAAATGAGACATCCGTCATTTGAACAATGACGCTTCAAAATGATTGATGGCATAAAATCAAGTCAAGTCCTTGAATATGAAGCATTTGGATGATTTTGACAGAAATGTCTCTGATCTCAGTGGAAGTGAATCACGTCTCAAATACCAAAAAATGAGTTTCATGAGCTCCTGCTAACCCTCCAAGGCTGTAAGCCCATCAAAATGCATTATGGGTATCTTTGATAGTGTATTCCTGTGCAGTTGGCGTAATGTGGCGAGGACACTGAAGGACAAAACCAGCAAGTTATCAAAGTTGAAACCATGAATTTTATTGTCAAGCCCCAAGCTGAGCCAGCTAGACGACACTTTCATTTAAAAACAAAAAATACAGGTCATGCAATTTGCACCAGTCCAGCAACGAGGAAAAACACGTCAATAAGAAGTAAAAGAACACACATCTTATTCCCTATTCCCAAAAAACACAAATTCCCGGGTCAAAAGACCGTAGCAGTACAGAAAACAGATTCCTCGTTTCCGTTCTGCGGCAGATTCACAGCATGACATCACTGAAGGGGGAGGGGTTTCAGTTTTGAGACGTGGTACTGGTTTCTCTCTAGATGGTCACACACCAAATATATCGGTCGACTAATAAAATGACGCCGGACACTTCTAGGCCCTAACAGTGTGCATCTGGGTCCTGGATGGCTTTCAGGGCATTAAAGGAATACAGCGGTTTACAGCGGCCCGTTGGTCGACCTTCCCGTTAAGGGATGAGAACGTGGACACCGCAATCATCCACGTGTCCCCGGTAGATCCTTCACTGTGGTGCGCCATGCTAACACTTTAGCGTACACCATGTTGAGTGACAGTAGGTGACTATCTAAAGCAATACAAAAGTTGTTTGTTTTTATTACATAGATCCTTAGTATCATTCACTCAATGGGTTTGTTGAGTGTATGCTAACGTGTTAGCATGGAGCTGTTCAGCCTCCATGGTAGCTTCGGTCCTTCCTTCAATTTCTCCACCTTAAAATGACCCGTCACCTTCTGATTGTTGCAAAGCTTTGACTGACATGTTCGAGGGTTAGTAGTCCAACCCTTCGCACCATTAAAAAAAACAAAAAAAAAACATGAACAGTGTACAGAAGAAACCAAACAAACAAGTTCTCATCACCTAAACGGGTAAGTTGACCAAAGGGACAATTTCCCCCAAAACTGTATTTCTTTAACTTTTGGTGTCGCCGATCGCAAAAACCCAGAGGGGATGACAAGTCGGGATGCTGCGATGCATTTCCCAGAGGAGCCGATCCAGGGGGGGGGGGGGGGGGGGGGGGAGGAGGAGCTATGGGGTCTCTCTCTCTCTCGCTCTCTCTCTAGCGGGAGGAGTTAGAACTGGACCGCGATCGGTGGCGCCGGCGGGCGGGCGAGCGAGACCGAGACCTGCGACGCACCGGAGAGCGTCGCCGTGGAGACCGAGACCTGAGAGAGAGAGAGAGAGAGATAACCAGAGTGAAAGAGTAAGAGAGTAGTAGTGAAATAAACAACAGGATGTATTGTATTGAGCTCCGTGAAGGAGTCGACTCGGGACTCGTTTTCACGCCATTTCACCCAGATTACATCAAAGAGAACGCGTTTCCATACGACACACTAGGGAAAGCGCGACACCCGCACAACAGCATCATAAACAACTGGGAGCT
This sequence comes from Hoplostethus mediterraneus, assembly GCA_034670385.1. Taxonomy (NCBI): domain Eukaryota; kingdom Metazoa; phylum Chordata; class Actinopteri; order Trachichthyiformes; family Trachichthyidae; genus Hoplostethus; species Hoplostethus mediterraneus. The sequence goes on along the minus strand of JAXDDW010000130.1, from coordinate 166,161 downwards.
GGAGAATCATGTTTCTACAACGGTGAAGAGCTTCCTTCCATGCTCTCTCTCTCTCACTCACTCACTCACTCACTCACTCACTCACTCACTCACTCACTCAAAGGATTCACTACAGGATATAAAGAACGAGTAAATAAATTATGAACAGAACTTCTTCTACTCCACATGGTGAAGGAGGAAGCCAGAAGATGAAGAGAGAGATGGAGTGAGATCGGTGATCGGAGAGCCGGTGTCTCCTTCCAATCCAGACAGTATTTCATCATCTAATACTTTATTGATCCCAAGAGTGAAATCCTCTTTCACGTTTCCCCTCCTCGGAGGTCAGGGTCAGCAGCCCTGGAGCTGGTGGAGACTCAAGAGGCTCAAGGACACTTCAGCAGGGCGACCGCTGAATGCTGAATAGGATTCTCTCTCTCTCTCTCTCTATAGAAGTCTCTCTCTCTCTTTTTTTAGAAATTGTGGAGAAAATGTCACATAGTATCATTTCTCAAATCGAGTCCGCTTACCTTCTCCTCATTCGAGGTGGGGTGCGTCGCCACATGGGGGGCGGGGGGGGGCATCCTGCGGGGAGGGGTGAGCCTGCGGGGGGGAGGGCGGACCGTGGGAGTCAGCACCGCCGTGGCTGTGATCTCTTGTCCATCAATCTGACCTGGAAAAAGCCCAGAACACACGTAGGATTTTAACATGAGTGAATCATTACCACATTCTGCACTAACAACACCACTGAGGGAACAATAATCAATCATCATCAAGAACTTTATTGCTTGGCTAAAGAAAAACATCAAAATAGTGACTGCATTCTTCATGTGTTACTGCTGGACAGCGTTCTTTACTTCAGAACCGCCTCAAGAGTTTCAGCTCGTCAACTGAAATGACTCATTCATCCCTTTAACGAAACATTTCTCTCTTCAATCTTTCATCCCCACGTTCCTCCACACTCTCCCACCTCCATCCATGTGTTTGAGCGCCTTTTCTGCCTCCTCGGGCGTCTCATACTCCACGTAGGCGTAGCCCTTGGACAGGTGAGGGTGGATGCGGTTCATAGGCATGTCAATCATCTTGATCTTGCCGTAGGTGGAGAAGATCTCCTGGATGTGTTCCTGTGAAGAGACGACAGAGAAACCTTTGAAACCCGTCCCTTATATTTAGTTGCCTTTACATTTTTAGGCATTTTGTTGGGAGCATTTACACCAAATGAGAACAGCTTGAAGTTGATCACCTTACTAGATTTTGCGTCATAATAGTTATAGGTTAGATCAGAAATTTCCGAGGCTGCAAAGTCTCTTCGACTCAGGTCTATAACTAGATACTGTAATGTAGCTACGGTAATCTAAAGCAATTCGGGGGACATGAGTAGACGGCTAGGAAAGCCTAGCATAACAAAATGACCCGACGGGAAAGCGCAGTCTGGACTGATGCTCACATTCAGACGGTGTGTTCATCAACACCAGAGAGCGAAAGAGGCACACAAGCCCATCATGCTTTGCTAGTTACAGGGCCTGGAATCAGACTTGTTTTTGCGGGGACTGGTTCCCAAAACCCTCTCCAATAAATAAACTATTTGCGAGTCCATGTGACTTTTGTTTCCAAGCCCTGGTTCACTTGTGGTGTGGATCTAATCGAACTGAATACAAAAATGCAACAAAGTCAACTTTTCAAAAATGAGCAGTAGGTTTTTGTGATCACAGCCTTGAAGACGCGTGTCTCGAGGTCAGTAATGAGGTTTAGCAATTCACCTTGATAACATTTCTGGTCAGGCGGCCCAGGTAGACCTTGGTGGCTTTGAGGCTGGGGCTCCTCCGACGCCGGTCCCTGTCATCCTTCTTTACAGACTTGGACCTACAGGAACATTTACATTTCATTCAACGTTTGATGCCCTTATCCAGAGCAACTTCCAATGAGAGTTTATGAGTTTAAATTACCTTGATAATAGATGTAACAAAATATTCTGGTGGCCCTACAATTCAATTCAATTCAATCATGTATGATAAAGAAATGCTAGGAAAGGAAATAAGAGCTGAAGAAGGAGCTATACTTTTTTAAAAGACAAGAGCTTTCCAGAGCAGGTAGAGGAGGAAGATATGGGAGAAAGGAGCTTCAGAGAGGATGGGAGTATGCTGCTCTTCCCACATTCCACAGGGATTTTAATTTCTAGCCATTGGAAATGATTAAGAAATGCTTGCAGTCATTTCCTTACGGTTTAAATTTTAACAGTCTGTTTCAACGTGTGTATAACTATTTGCTTTTTTTTTTTACCCCCCCCCCCCTTTTCTCCCCAATTTGGGATGGACAATTCCCCCTGCCTAAGCTGCTCCACCGAACCTGCGTCGGTAAACCATTTGCTTTTTAGCGGCCTCTGCCAAGTGATCAATCCCATACTTAGAGCGTGAGCGTCGTCTGTTGTCATGGCGCCGGCGGCTGGGGCTTGGCGAGGAGGAGGAGGAGGAAGAGGAGCGGGAGCTGGACGAGCCCGATCGGCTGGAAGCAGAGGAACTGGAGCCGCTGGAAGAGCCGGAGCCGGAGCTGGAGCTGCTGCTGGAGCTGGAGCTGGACCTGCAGAACGACGGGTTACCATGTTACCGTGGCAACAAAAACATTTAGGATAAACACAAAAGGTAACCCTGCCTCAAAGCCAAATCATAACAAAACAGAAAAGGTAGGCCCATGTCTGAAATCAGATATATTTGTGGAGCACTGGACACTTTTTTTCCACATTAAAACAAAAAATAAATAAGATTTATTGGTATAAGGTGCTTTTACTTACATATAAATCATTACATGGGATGGCACCGTCCTATTTATCCGATTTGATTAAACCTTATAAACCGCCACGCCCCCTCAGATCTCAGGACGCTGGCTACCTGTCTATCCCAGCAGTCAGAAAGAAACCTGCAGGTAACAGAGCCTTTCCTTACCGGGCTCCCGATCTCTGGAACAATCTGCTGCCTCAGTCAGAGAGGCTCTATCAAGTCTTTAAGTCCAGGATAAAAACCCATTTATTCTCTCTGTCATGTGACCAGCCTTGAGGGAGTGGCTCAGTCTCGTCTCAGAGTAAGGCTAGACCAGTTAGCTCATCCTAGCTCAGGGTCCTGATGGATACTAGCATCCTGTCTACATGTCCTATTCTCCTGGTCTACCTGCTGCTGTCCACTGACGCTGGTCATGTTTGTCTGTGAGTGTGTGTGTGTGTGTGTGTAGGTGAGTCTCCTATCTGTTCCAGGCTGCAGCCCGGCAGAGTTGGCGTCCGAGTGGTCCCGCCTCCTAGGACGATGCTGACTGAGCAGGCGTTGCGTTCTCCTATCTGAGCAGTGTTGGCGCCTGCATGGTCCCCTAGTCCTATGATGACGCTGACTGTGATGCCCCATCAGATCTGGATGTCCCACCAAATTAAACTTTCATATATTGTGTATACTCTGCTTGCCCAAACTCGGCATCTATTGCAGCCCAACCGTCCTGGTAGGGGGATCCCTCTCTGAGTAGCCCCTCCCAAGGTTTCTCCCAATTTTCCCAATAAGGTTTTGTGGGAGTTTTTCCTTTCCTAAGGCTGGGGGATGTCGTGTACTAATAATTTATTATTTTCACATGTTGGGCACTGTGAAGCCCTTAGAGACTGTAACGGTGATTAAGGGCTATACAAATAAATGTGATTGGATTTTGATTTGAAGATATATTCTACATTAATAGTCTGTCTGTGATCCTGTGTGTTCCCCTGTTTGCCTGAAATTGGCTTTTCAATTACATTTGGAATGTTTTGGGTTGTAGACCATTTACTGTGTCGTATGGGTGTGGCCAGTGGTGAGCTGGGTTGAAGCACAGGGGAGTCATAGCAGCAGCAGCAACAACAACAACGGAGGAACAGCCAGAACCACCACAACCGAGCATGCAGTTACTTTTATAAACAGCTTCTGACCTGCTGCTCCCACTGGATGCACTGCGCCGCTTGCGGTTCTTATCTCGGCCCCGGTCTTTCTCAGCTCCTTCCTTCGTGCCTCCCGTTTTCTCCTTCCCTCGCTCTTTAGTCTTGTCGTCCTCTTTCCTCTTTGTTGGGGAAGGTGCCCTGTTGGAGGAGAGGGAGGACGGGATGGAATGAGAGTCAGATTCAGCCTATAAAACTGTTAGCATATGAAAATAAACATTACATAGTTAATAACAGGTCTGTATTTCAACAGCAGCATATGTAAAAGTAGATAATTCCAAAAGTAGATATCCTCCAATTCAAAAGGTGAGCCCTAAACTGACAAATTGATTGAATATTAACGTCTAGCCAACGCTGAACTGTCCACTGTGATTTAAAAAGAATAATAAAGATGATGACATTCAATTAGAAATACAGTAATTCTGTTTCTCAAACCACCAAAACGAAGAATCAATTGATTACAATATCTCGCGAAATAATCTGGATTATCGTTTTAGCCGCAATCGTGAAAAGACTCGAGAATCGAGACTAAACACTATTTTTGACCCCAATTTGTTGTCTAAGCAGGTGGGAGGAATGAAGTGAATTATCATTTAGTCAGTTCGAAAATATATTTTTAGAATTAAATTAATTTTCTTCCACTGGATCCTGTGAAAGTGCATGATTTACACCGCGCTGCAAACAATACTGACCAACTACAATAATATCCCCTCGGAGCGAATTAATCTTGATTTAGATGTAACGTTACGTGGGTTAATATCCGTCATTCTATCGCCAATTACTACATAACAACTATTTTGCCAATATTACTCGGTAACCTGGGTTTAGTTGTTATTTTTGTTACGCTACATGCATTACATTAGTACACTCAAGCTAACATAGCTAGCTAGCTAAATAATGCTTAGCTAACCTAGCATTAGTTAACATCATGTCGCGCTGCTTGAATACAAATATGCACATATTAAGTTTACTAGAACTTAAATAAATTTCCAATAACGACTACTTTCACAGCACACGTCATTGTTTAGCTATTTAATCGTAAATTACACAAAATATGGGTTCAATGACTAAAGCAAATGCTAACATTAACTTACATCTTTCCTCTCATCCGCGCGAGTAGTCGCAGAGAGATTACGTAATGTTATGGCTAGCTGTGCACCAATCAAAAAGACCTAAATGCTCACGACATAAACATGCGACACGAGGAAAGGCTTTCCCAACCGGCAGAAAGCTCCTCCTCCTGGGTGTATACAGCCTGACGACGCTAGCCGAGTCATACATCAGCCGGGTCAAGAATTACTACGTTAGCTGCCTTGTGTCTTCGGAGGGTAAGACGCCCTCGTTGTCTGCTACCTCTCCTTAAACGCGCCGAATTTAGTTTGTGTTAAGTAAACACGGACAAAGAGGCTAGTGCCACTCATCAAGGCTGTTTATTTTGACTGTTGGAGCAGCCGTCGTTGCTCCATCCGATTACATCTGCAAATGAGCTCTCAAGGTGCTGCTGAGCTGGAAGAAACGGAGCAGCTGAAGGGCAGCTCCAGTGTTCTGCTTTTAACTGTGTGCTCTGCTGCAATTGGTGGCACCTTCCAGTATGGCTACAACATCTCAATCATCAACTCTCCCACCAGCCACATCCAGGGCTTCATTAATGACACCTACAGGGAGCGCTGGGGCACGGGCCTGGACACCCCGCAGGTGACCCTGATTTGGACTTTCATTGTATCTGCCTTCTCGTTGGGCGGTTTGTTCGGGGCCCTGCTGGCGGGGCCAATGGCAGTCCACTTTGGGAGGAAGCGCTCGCTACTTCTCAACAACTCCTTCCTGTTTCTCGCCACTGTGATTGTACTGACGAGCAGGGTGGCAAAGTCGTTTGAGATGATTATCCTCGCCCGTTTTTTAGTAGGGGTCAACTCAGGGGTCAGTATGAATGTCCAGCCCATGTACTTTGGAGAGAGCGCCCCCAAACACCTCAGAGGCGCTATAGCATTTTCCTCGGCCGTTTTCACTGCATTTGGGATCTTTTTGGGCCAGGTGGTGGGTCTCACTGAGCTGCTAGGCACAGAGGCTCTCTGGCCATACCTACTAGCTAGTAACGCTTTGCCAGGGATGATCCAGCTCCTTACCTTACCTTGGTTCCCTGAAAGCCCCAGATACCTGCTCATTGACCGGGGAGACAAGGAGGCCTGCGTCCGGGCGCTGGGGAGGCTCCGTGGCGGCGTGGCGCCCGTCTGGGAGATGGAGGAGATGCTTCAGGAGCAACAGCAGCAGAGGGTCTCTAAGCCTGGATCTGCCATGACACCCTGGGCCCTGTTGAGGGATCCTGACCTACGACCCCAGCTCGGAACGGTCATCGCTGCCAGCAGTGCCATGATGCTCTGCGGCAACGACTCCATCTACTTCTACGCCTCCTACATCTTCCTCGCGGCTGGAATCCCCCCGGAGAAAGTCCAGTACATCTCCATCGGCACGGGGGCCTCGGAGTTCATCGCCTCCATGGTGTCCAACCTCCTGATTGAGCGCGTTGGCCGCAGGGCCCTCCTGATGGGAGGGTACACCCTCATGGCTGGCTGGGCGGTAGTCTTCACCGTAGCGCTCATGCTCCAGGGCCAAGGGGTGCCGGGGATGGCCTACCTCAGCATGGCGTGCGTGTTCGCCTACATCCTCAGCTTCGGCTTGGGCCCCGCCGGAGTGACTGGGATCTTACCGGCCGAGCTGTTCGACCAGGCGGCTCGGCCGGCAGCGTACATGGTCGCCGGCTCGTGCATGTGGCTCAGCCTCTTCTCGGTGGGCATGATGTTCCCCTTCATCGTCAACAGCCTGGGGAGCTTCTGCTTCCTGCCGTTCTGCGGCGTGTGCGTGGCGTCCACGGTGTTCCAGGGGTTCTCCTTACCGGAGACCAAGGGCAGGACGCTGGCCGAGATCACCGCAGATTTTGATAAGAAGATAGGGAAGAGGGGGAAGGCTGGAGAGGCTGGAGAGGCAGGGGGCCGAGCCTGGGAAGGGGCACTATCAGGTGGGTATGGCTTCTTTCACTACCCTGGAGCAAGAGCCTGAACATGGGAACGAGTCACACCTTCAGTAGTCGTGAACAGTGCCTTTGTGGTGCCTCCAGAGCTGGGCAAATCTGGAGTGTCCCGTCTCGGGGAAGAATCTGCTGGATTCACTGAAAATTGAAACGACTCATTTAGACTTTAATTAATGTGTAAAGGATCGATTTCTTGTTTGGTTGTATTTAAAAATGTCCTTTGTCGATGGTTTTGCCGTCATCGTGAAACCTTCAGCGAGTGTGTGAGCGGGCAACTCTTAACGCGTGGTTGTAATATCACCAAGCGGTCAAGAGGCTGTTCATGCTCAAATTGTCAACCCATCACTCGTTTCCATACACACTCAACCTCCCTGAAGGCCTCGATCACTAATGGATCTGTTTGCACTGTAAACTGGTGTGGGTAGACGGTTGCTTTGTATGTGGCCTTCAGCTCTGCCAGCAGCTGTACGACCTGTTCTTCATCCACCATATATCCTCATTACCTCGTTATCATTATCATAAAATGTTGCTGTGAAGATCAGATGACACACTTTATGTAATCTGGTTACATATGTCATTTAATGGACACTTTTATCCAAAGCCCCCTGCGTGTGCATGTTCAGCAACGTTCAGGGAATTTGCACTGTAGCACACCTGCTGTATCTATTGCATGTGACTAATATAGGACAGATGTAGGAATAAACAGGACCACAATCCAGCGCTGCAACATAATGTCAGGATTAAAGGTTCAGCTTGATACCAAACGTTTCCCACCTCCTCCTGCATGTGCTCTGCTGTCCACTGCAAGCTGGACAACGTAGAAATGAAACTTGAATATGTTTGTACTGATAGGAATATTTATTTGCAAACCATATGTACCATTTATTGTAAAAGGTGTTGATGACTTGTACTAATTGTGAAAAGCCAAAGGTCTCCAGTGTGTCTTTCACTGTAGGGATTCAGTGTATATGTGCATTTAACTAATGGATGCACTTTCACAAAACGGCCAGTAGATGTCAGCAGTGACCACTCCTCCTTGGTTCATTGGCCTTCTACTAACTAGTGAACAGCATTTTGTTAAAAATGAAAAAAAAAACAACCTTGAGGACGCTGACACCGTTTTAAATGAAACCTCTTTAACTGGATGAGGATGTAAAGAAAGGTGAACTGACAAAATAAAGAGTTTTAAATTCCCTTTCCAGGTAATTTCGCTAGAATAAATATGAATTATTTTACATTACAGATGCATGTCATTCTTTGAGTCAGCTCCTCATCATCTCTGTGCGTTGGTTGTTTTAGGATTATAACCATGAGACCAGTTGGATAAAAGCCTTACTGTAACCTGCTCAGGCTGTATTTTATTCTCCTGTTATGTCTTTGTAATGATATTTATTATATTGAAAGAGAAATACTGTGTACCATAATAAAAAGTCCTGACCTGAGAGCGTTGTGTTTTCTCCATGATTCAGTCAGCTAGAGCGATCTAGCAATCTGCTGCAACGTGCCACGCTTTATTGCTTTCTTAATTACATTTAATCACATTACCGTGGCTCCCTTTGCTCCTCGCCACTTGAATCCAGCAGCTCCCACTCACCCACATGAAAAAGTTTGTGCGATACCGTGTATTTACGGAGGAAAGTTCACATTAGTTCACTGATAATTGAACACAATCTCTCTCGGTTCGTTTGAATCATAATTGGATGAAGTGACAGAAATGAGATGTCTGCACAAATTGTGTGTGTGTGAGAGAGAGAGAGAGAGAAAGGACAGAATGACAATTACATGTATCTTCTCTAAACCCTCCTTGGTTTGATGCTAGAAAGGCCAAGCTGAATTTAACACTGAAATATCTCAGCTTTCCAAATGTCGCACTTTCTGTTTGTTTTTCAAAATCGCTCAAATCAAAAAGATTTGTGCCCTTTGTGGCCTTTTCTTCCACCCCCTCAAAAATCCATTGGCCTTTTGGTGTGTTAAAGTGGTAGAAAGTCTCGTGGCGGAGTCGAACGATGCTTTCCACCAGCACGTGCAGCGCTCCAGCCATTAGCCTGGTCCCGAGAGGCGGGCCAGACGAAGACAGAATTCATTTACAGAAGTTCAAACACGTCGAGCAGCGCCGGGTGAATTCAGAGCGTCGGCCCGTTTTGGGGGTCGGCTAATGATTCAGGAACATTGTGGCTTCAGCTCAGAGGTGATGAAAGCCCAGAGACACAACAACCAGCATGTCTTGAACCATTTTCAAAAGAGCCCTAGAATAGAAAGCGATGCATTTTCTACAACCAGCCGGCACTGTCGGGGGAAGTCTTCAAAAATCACCAGATCATTTCAGAGGGAAAGTGAAATGAAAGTGGAGACGCGACCGAGTTTCCAACGAAGGCTCATCTGAGCTTCGGTCACTTTTAAGTTTTCAGGTTTCCAATGTGAAACAAGGCAGCAGTGAACGTGGCAGGATGCAGTCATCGTGTGTGAATGATGCATCTCACCTCTTCACAGTTTGTTAGGATAGCTGGATTTGTGTGATTGTGCAGGAGGTCGGGCCCTTCAGAGTGAAAAAGGGCCCTTCACAGTAGTTTTTGAAATGCCAGAACACAAAATGCATCATCAGTCCAAGTTTCACCTTTCATACATGTAGCCTGTATGAAATATTGTTGTATTGTATGAAATCAATAAACACTTGTAGTCATTTGTAACTGCTGTTCATTTGTTGTTTCAAATAAATCTTTATATCGATTGTGATGATCAGCAGCTTATAACGACGTAGCCTTGCATGTATTTCATTCATATATGATGAAATATGCTGTGGCAAGATTGAACATTATCTAGTCACATTTAGAAATATATGCCAATATATGTATTTTCCTTCACAGGGGTTGAAACAGGAGACGATGCAGGAAGGGGAGGAAGGTGTTCGCCTCCCCGCCGGCTGAGAGGAAAGGGTTCCTCTGGCAACCAGAAGTGGAGCAGAGCAACGTTGTGGGAGATGAAACGCTTCAGAGAGACAGATGGAGAACAGGTCCGCATCCAGAACGACCGGGTGGGAAGTACCGCGGCGCTCCGAGGTCCTACCGAGGCACGGGAGAACCAGGACACCAGACCAGGAAGGTGGACTTCGGTTTTGCACCCTGAAATATTGTGTTAGTGTTATTTCAATCATTGACTGAACAACATAGATGAACCCTGCTTTACGGACAGCAGGATTCTGTGGTGACCTGCCAGAGAAACACCATGTCGATGCTAAATCAATTGGCTGAATAACATTGATTGAAAAAAACACTTGAAAACTGTTGGATCTTTATTTCAAGCTGCAAAACTGACGATGCATCAACACCAATTCAACGTTTCAGTACTAGAGTGCAAATTACACTGCAAAACAACCAGTCTGCCATCTGCCTCCGAGTGTGCTTGTGTACGCCGCACACACACACACACACACACACACACACACACACACACACACACACACACGCCAGGAACAAGAATAGTGTGTATAATAAAACCTCTCGCCTTCCACCGTTGTTGAGCTTGTCCCAGTGCGACCGAGCAGGCTGATGATGCCCTTACAGAGCAGACGGCGTGGTCTCATCATCATCATCACGGCCATTGTCATCAACGGGCCGGTCTGTACCTCTGGAAGAGCAGATTGCACCGAGAAATTGAGTCTTTATTACTGTTTGACCTTTTCTCTCCGACGGGGGGGGGAGAAGAGAGAGTCTGGATGTGATCAGGTAGATTACATGATTACTGTAGGATTCATCACTGCTATGCTGCCTGTCAGTGGTTGTGTGGTTTCTCGTGGTGAGTATCCTGGGGGTCAGGGGGGCTTTAGTGTCCCGTGATGGTCTAGATCAGGGACGGGCAACCACGGAGGGCCGGGGGGAGTCTTCATATACCGTATGAGCTGGGTGAGCATGTAATCCCACCTGGTTAGGAGACGGTGGTGCAGGGAGATGAAAAAGATGATTACCTGCTGCTGTTACGAACCGAGAGGCATCAGAGAGGCGTCACTAACCTGGGAGAGAAAGAAGATTTAGGTTTGATGTTGAATGATACACAACACGGCTGCCAATTTCAAAACACCCTCAATCAATGTTTGTTTCTGTGTGTGTGTGTGTGTGTGTGTGTGTGTGTGTGTGAGAGAGAGAGAGAGAGAGACTTCCATCAAGAGCTCTCTGCCTCGATGGCCTCAGCATTTCTCCAGGACGCCGGTCGTGTCAGCGCTCATCACTCAGGGACTTTTAGGATCCACGAGGGAATATTCAATCTCACTGAACAGGAGCATCGATTTCCCGGTGTCCCCATTTACCCCCCCGAAGAGAATCAGAGGACATCAGACGAAGAGAAAAGAGAGATGAAGGAGGGAAGGAATGACAGAGTTTTCCTCAAAACTAGACTGAAAGAAAATGTCACCTGTAGCTGAAACCGAAATCTTGAGGTGGGACGGGAACGATGCTTACTCACTCTCACAACATGACTGGCATCGGGGTGGTGGTGGTGGTGAGGGTGGTGGTGGTGAGGGTGGTGGTGGTGGTGAGGGTGGTGGTGGTGGTGAGGGTGGTGGTGGTGAGGGTGGTGGTGAGGGTGGTGGTGGTGGTGGTGGTGGTGGTGGTGGTGAGGGTGGTGAGGGTGGTGGTGGTGGTGGTGGTGGTGGTGAGGGTGGTGGTGAGGGTGGTGAGGGTGGTGGTGGTGGTGGTGGTGGTGGTGAGGGTGGTGGTGGTGAGGGTGGTGGTGAGGGTGGTGGTGGTGGTGGTGGTGGTGAGGGTGGTGGTGGTGGTGGTGGTGGTGGTGGTGGTGGTGGTGGGGGGTGGTGGTGGTGGTGGTGAGGGTGGTGGTGAGGGTGGTGGTGGTGGTGGTGGTGAGGGTGGTGGTGGTGAGGGTGGTGGTGGTGGTGGTGGTGAGGGTGGTGGTGGTGGTGGTGAGGGCGGTGGTGGTGAGGGTGGTGGTGGTGGTGAGGGTGGTGGTGAGGGTGGTGAGGGTGGTGGTGGTGGTGGTGGTGGTGGTGAGGGTGGTGGTGGTGGTGGTGAGGGTGGTGGTGGTGAGGGTGGTGGTGGTGGTGGTGAGGGTGGTGGTGGTGAGGGTGGTGGTGGTGGTGAGGGTGGTGGTGGTGGTGGTGAGGGTGGTGGTGGTGGTGAGGGTGGTGGTGGTGGTGAGGGTGGTGGTGAGGGTGGTGGTGGTGGTGAGGGTGGTGGTGGTGGTGGTGAGGGGTGATGGTGAGGGTGGTGGTGGTGTGGTGGTGATGGTGAGGGTGGTGGTGGTGGTGGTGGTGAGGGTGGTGGTGGTGGTGATGGTGGTGGTGGTGAGGGTGTGGTGTGGTTGGTGGTGGTGGTGAGGGTGGTGGTGTGGTGGTGGTGAGTGGTGGTGGTGGAGGGTGGTGTGTGAGGGTGTGGTTGGTGGTGGTGAGGCGGTGGTGTAGCGTGGTGTGAGTGTAGTGGATGGGTGAGGGTGTGGGTGGGGTATGGGTCGGATCGGTTTGAGTGTGGTGGTAGAACGGGTGATGGGAGGTGGTAGGGGGGGGTGTGGTAGGTGTGTAGCGGTGGTGAGGGGATGTAGTTGGTGAGTGCTGATGAGGAGCCTGTCACGATCAGTGCACGTGGATGAGGGGATCTATGTCTTGGCGTGGTGTGTTCAGCTGGTTACGCTGGCGAGGCGTGCTGTGAGGGTGGTGAAAGTGGTCGAGGTGGTGTTGGGTTAGTGCGCGAGGATGTTAAGGTGATATATATATGGTGGGAGTGAGTAGTGGAGGCGGTGTGAGAGAGAGGATGAGATGGAGGTGAGAGGAGAGAGAGTGATGGAGAGGTGGAGAGGTGAGTGATCTGAGAAATGTGTGACGCGGTGTGAGAGTGATAAGAAAGCGGTGGTGTAGAAGAGAAGACACTTTGATACTGTAGGAAAGCTTAGTGATGTACGGCGTTCCACTGATCTGAACCATCAAAGGTACCGGTGTCAAATAGGCATTCTGGGAAGATATGACTCGCTATGTAGTAGAAGTGACGATGGCAGGTCGAGGGGAAGTGGCTACATACAAAAATCCTTCACACCAAAAGGAAAAATATGAATTTACTGGAAAATAAATATCCACTTAAAATAGAATGAACAAGAGCGATTCTATATGAATAATGCAGACAGGCGAGAGCAGGGTTAGGGCAGCAGGGTGCAGGTGCAGGTGACAGGTTGCTGGCCCCACGCCAGATAGTACTTTGCTGAGAGAGGGAAGTGTAATGGCTTGATGAGGCCTCACCATCAGGGATGGCACGCTGCGCGAGCAGACCATTGTCATTGAGAGATAGCTTCCATCACCTTTGATCTTCAAGCGGACCCTGACGCCTCCGCTGGACGGCCTCAGGGAGAATGATAGGTAGGGCATTACACATCGCATGGTCATGCACGCGAGATTTAAATGATATTTCATACGCAGAAGGAAGAGAGAGCTGGAGAATGGGAAAGATGAAAGAGATGCACGAGATTAAAGTGAATAAAGAGAGAGAGAGAGAGAGAGAGAGAGAGAGAGAGAGAGAGAGAGCATCATAGCAAATTGTGACCCGAGAATGAAAAGAAAAGCGGTAAGAAGAAGAAACACTTTGATACTGTCAGAAAGCTACTAGTGATGTACGGCGTTCCACTGATCTGAACCATCAAAGGTAACCGGTGTCAAAAGGCATTCTGGGAAATATAGCACATCGCTAAATGAAGTAGAAGTAGACGAGGCAGGTCGAGGGGAAGTGGGTACAACAAAAAACACTTCACACACAAAAGAAAAAATATGAAATATACTGGAAAAATAAAATATCCACATAAAAATAGAATAGAAACAATGAGATCTATATGAATAAAAGCAGGCAGGCGAGAGCAGGTAGGGCAGCAGGGTGACAAGGTGACAGGTGACAGGGTGACAGGGTGACAGGACAGGATGGGGTTTAGCTTCTGTCTGAACTCTGACGGCAGCTTTTGTCTTTTGAATTGACTGGCGGGCAGCAGAAGCAGCAGAAGCAGCAGCAGGAAGGAGCAGCAGCCTCCGTCGAAGACAAAGAGCTCCATCACCATCCTCATTCTGATAATAGAAAATCATCCGTGTGCGAAAGGAATAAATGGATTGGAAATATTTCATTTCTAATTCATCCAGGCCTCATCGGGGGGGGGGGGGGGGGAACCCTTTCATCAGTCGGCGCAGCGGGACCCGCCGTCTCTTTATCCAGCTCAACAATCTGGGTACAGTAGATTTCCTCTTGGCTGTCATCGATGCGTCATCCTCAGCATCACAAAGGAGACGGAGATGGAACATGAAGGCACAATGTACAGTCGTGAACACTGAAGTTAAAGAGGACTTTATTATTGTTGCTGCAGGCAGCTGCTACTGTACAGGCCGCAGCTGTGAACCCCCGTGAATGAGTCAGATGACACACTGCCCTCATGCATGCAACATGAATGAGGAGAGGAAGGGAAAGGGATGAAATGCATGGGGATAATACTCTGAGAGCTTTCTAATCAGTGGTGTGAGTGGAACATTTTCAATATAATACCGAGCGTCTCGGGGAGGGGAAGGAATAATTGTGATGATTAGTTTTCTGGTCGGTCATTTCCATAAATGTGAAAGGTGCAGTCCGGCGGCGTTGAGGGCTGAAGTGGCGAGGCTCGTCACGTAAAACCACTGAGGGAAAATACACAGACGCTTCCTTTAAAATGGTGTGTGGATGTCTCGGACCACCAAACTGAAAGCCTTTCATTTCTATTCACATGCAAACCTTGTTGAAAGGAGGCTCGCGAGGCTCACCGGCACCAACACAGAATCCAAATGTCCCTGACAGATATTTGAATTTAACCTTCATTTAACCTCCAGTGGGAGCCTTGGTTCATATCAATAACAAAGGAAACAGTCAGGATCAATTTTATCTTCTGATCTAAGTGGACATGCTCGATGTCCCCAGGCCTTGAAGTCTATTCTTAAATATATACAGTATATATACTGTATATATACAGCATATATACTGTATATATATGAGGGATGAAGCAGAGACACCAGGGTCAGGTGATCCGTTCCCACTGGGCCATCCAAGCTACATGCACTAATGCTGCAAGGAGCTTTGGATGGTAACTGCTATGTTGAGTGGTTGGTGGCTGACAAGTAAAATAAGTGGTCTTGCTGGTACATGTACTACCAAACACCCACAGTGAAGCATGCCAGGGACACAGTGTAGTATACAGCAGGGTCAGGGATGAACTGTGGACTACCCTGTTCACATGTTGTGTTTGAGTCGCTTCTGCAGCCTGAAGCAGACGAGGTGTTGGCCTGAGGGAGGAAGATGGACTGGCTGACAGAGAGGGGAAGGCACCATCCTCTTCTGCTACTTTACAGCAGTGTAAAAACAAATCTCAGTTCTACAATAAACTACTGTTTATTTTCCAATATGAAATAAGAAAATGCATTATTTCATAGTTCAGTGAAATTGCCTCCCAGAGGGAGTACCTGTTGTAAGTCATATCGGGGCTTTCCGATTCTATCCAGAACCTTTTCTTTTCGCCGATAGTGAAAATAAGTGAATGAATGAATCTTAAAATGGGTGAAATAATGTAGAAATGACATATGATGAAGATATTATACATTTTACATTACATCACATGACTGATTTTTGCTGTGAACCATGGGGTGGATGTTACATTATCCTCAGGTCAGACAGGTGCTGGGATGCTAAGCTACGTACGGCTAGCCAAACCATCAGAATCCACCTCCTCAGACACACACATCACTGAGGAACCCTATTGATACTCACTAAAGTACCAGTCTCTTGGACCGAAGGATGATGTCACGTTATCCAGCCCTAGCCCTCCTCTTCCATCCCCTCCCTCCTCCTCCATCCCCTCCCTCCTCCTCCACCCTCCCGTCCAGCTCTCTGACCTCGCTGACCGCCGAGAGAGCGAGGCTGTCCACAGGTTTATGATACGCCTGGGCGGTGCCATGCGTCCTCACCACCCAGGCCATCTGGCCATACTGCCATGGGCATGCATACCAAAGAACATCCGCTGACTCATTCTGCACCATTTCATAGCATCTATCCTGGGTGGCGACAGAACCAGACTGGGTCGCTGGTTGGAGGCAGATGGAGAGGGGAGGGGGGAGACAAAGAGGCTGGAGAGGATGTGGGAGGTTGGAGAGGAGATGGAGGGGATGGGGGGGTGTAAAGGTAAAGTGATGACAGTAGAGGGCTGAGGGCGAGACATTGGCATCCCTGTTGGGCAGCAGTGCAGAAACCAGGGAGAGGAGGCGACAGCTGTGTCACCGAGAAGAAAACAACTCATCAACAAGAGATCCTGCAGCGGTGGACCAGGATGAGTCACCGGAACGTCCCCGGGGCCCCGGAGGCTGTCGGCCATCTTCCCTCTGCTGTTTGTGACGGTCCAGTTTCTCCCGTCACAGGAAACTCACCGTCTTCCTCAGCCGTTACTCAACGTTCAAGGTAGTTGTGTGATGAAAGACAGAACCTTACCGTCGCCAGCCAGCAGCAGGAAACACTTTGGAGTCGTTTTGGTGCTTTTTTTTGGTGCCTCGAGGCTCAGAGGCCCCTGGGGGCCGATCTACACGGTCACGGCTTTTCTCTGTTCTGGCCCCACAGTGGTGGAATGAACTCCCCACTGATGTCAGGACAGCACAGTCGCTGCCCATCTTTCGCCACAGGCTGAAAACCCACCTCTTCAGGAAACACCAGCCTGACCCATAGGCGCCGATTTATGTTTTTGCCAGTGGGAGCTCAAATGAAGTGAAAACCACCAAGGTGAAGATCGTCACAAAATCACTTTTATTGCGCTTGCTTTAGTAATTACCGTGGTGCAGGATACTGTCATCTGTCAACGTAGACACACACCCAAACCAAACGCAACACTGCTCTGCTACAAATTCATCTGGTGGTGGATCCTCACTCTGACTGTCTTTACACTCGGTATCTCTCTCCGTTTTTTAACGACAAATTGGTACGTTTTTACCCGATCATCACCGTGTTTCACCCTTGCTGTGTCACTAGCTAGCAGCTACGTGATGGAACAACGTTGGTTTAGCCGACTCTAACGTTACATTGGCAGTTGGCTACGTGGCCACGCCCCTTAACGTAGCCTACACGCAGTTTAATTGGATAATGCGATTTGTAGTTAAAACGTTCACCGATACAATTTTTTTTTTTTTAAAGATGCAGTTTTTTAATACATTTATTTATTAATTTATTTGTTAATCGGCCTTCCCCGTGGGTGCTCAACCTTTTTGGTGGGTGCTCGAGCACCAGAGCACCTACGTGATCGGCGCGTATGCCCGGACTCTTCCTCTTAGCCTCGCCTATTTGTTGTCAATTATGTGTCTGAGCTCTTGTTTATTGGCTCTTGTTTATTTGATTTTCTTATTTGTCTCATTTGTTTAATAAAAGTAGGTATCTAACTTATTGCACTCTTACCTTAACACTAGTTCTGCTCTTAGTTGCTTGTTTATGAAGGAAATGCACTTATGATTTCTGGTGACTAGTAGTTCTCTACCTACCGATGTTGAATGCACTTATTGTAAGTCGCTTTGGATAAAAGCGTCTGCTAAATGACTGTAATGTAATGTAATATAATGTAATGTAATATAATGTAATGTAATATAATGTAATGTAATGTAATGCATGCTATGGTCGATCCCACTCCCACCCCTCCCCCCACCCCCCCCCCCTCCTCAGGATGCTTGTATTTCTCTAACACAGCGGTGGTACAATTTGCCAAATTCATTGAATTTCCGTAGAGCTATGGGGAAGAAGAGGAGGAGGAGGAGGAGGAGGAGGAGGAGGAGGAACACAGACTGTTGATGCTTTGCAAAATCAATAACACACTTAATAGGCTTTTATGTGGAGGCTGATTCAAATGCATTCGGGCCCTTCGGCGCTCCGGGGCAGATTTATTGGCCTTTCCTGACATAATCAACAGGAGAGCATCTGTGTTATCAGCTCGCTGATGCCTTCATTAGATGGTCTACAGTGAAGAGAGACAGGGTGGGGAGACAGAGGGGGGCGGAGTCCCAGGTCAGATCCTATCAGGGCCGACCGGAGGAGGAGGAAGAGGAGGATGAGCTCCATCATCATCAGCCAGCAGGAGAGGTGCGGCCATTAGTCTGTGTCAGGATAACACTCTGGAGAGACCAGACCAGCAGCCCAGACATCACATCCACACTGATCACAGCTTCTCACACTAAAACCTTTTAAATGATCAACAATTGATACCATAGTAAAAATGTACAGTTGTATTTTATTGTTTACTTTGTGTTTTTGTCCTGCTTGCTGTGGATTAGCACTGCTGATCTATACTTTCACTAGTAGCCCTCCTGTTTAGAGGCCCTACTCCCACTTCAATCAAGCAACTCACATATTGATTATGATTAGGGCTGTCAAAATTAACACGTTAATCCAGATTAATTAATTTGCATGATTCATTTGATTACAAATGTTAACGCAATTAACGCACGGCGCACAATGACTCAAAATCCCACAATTTCACTCACTGCCGCGGATTGGTGCTCCAACGCTATCGGGCGGCATAACCAACTCGATAAAGATGGACGACTCTAAACAACATATTGGTCCTCTCGATGGGAAGTTTGAGTACAAAAAAACCCAAGACGGGACAATCGACCGACATAAAGTAGTTTGCACACTCTGCAGGAAGGATATTTGCGAGCACTGCTGGCTCGCAAATATCTCGCCACTCCTGCAACCACCGTTCCGTGTGAGAGACTGTTCTTCTGTTCTTCTGTTCTTCTGTTCTTCTGTTCTTCTGTTCTTCTGTTCTTCTGTTCTCAGTCAGGTAACATTGTACATAAGAAGCGGTCAGCTCTACTCTCCGGTAATGTAAACAAGTTAGTCTGTCTCAGCAGCTGCTAAAAGATGAGTAAGAGGGCCACATTAATATGGATATTTGTTTGATTAAAAAAAAAGAAAGAAAAAATGTGTTGGTAAATATGGTGTGGTTGGTATGTTTTATTTTTTTAAATTTTGATATCTGGACACCATATCTGTTCTATAGTTTAAATAAAACACATGTATATATCGCCTTCTATCATGAGTCTTTTTGCCCCCACAAAATG
Source organism: Hoplostethus mediterraneus (assembly GCA_034670385.1). Taxonomy (NCBI): domain Eukaryota; kingdom Metazoa; phylum Chordata; class Actinopteri; order Trachichthyiformes; family Trachichthyidae; genus Hoplostethus; species Hoplostethus mediterraneus. Next base: position 147,138 of record JAXDDW010000130.1, on the reverse strand, counting down.
AAACACAATTAATAATGAATGGGTGTTAATCGTGATTAATCTAAATTAATCCACAGCGGCCCTGTGATTAATCTGATTAAAAATTGTAATCGTTTGACAGCCCTAATTATGATATGTTTTTATTGATTTTTATTTGTTACATACAGATTTTATCTTGGCATCAAGGCCTCAATCTGTTGTATCGGCCTCAACGTACTTAAGACAGCCAAGTGAGGCGGGGGGGGGGGGGGGGGCGATCGATAGCATCCCCCCTATGAAACAGAGCCCACAGGTGCATGCTGGGTGGCGGTGGGGTGTGCTTCATGTGCTGCAGGGGAGCGCAGCAGCAGAGAACCAACGCGTTTTAATAGACCGCCCAGCTGATCTGACATCAGCTGACTGACTCCAGTTGCCTCCATATATTCTAGTCCAATCAAGGTACTTTTTTCTTACTCCTGTAATAAAGGGTTACCAGGAGGACTTTTGATAAATCCTAACCACGACCAGCATCCTTTGCTCCAGCTGGCTTGAGGCCGGCATGTCAGCGACGGCGTTGAAACACACAAGCTTGTCTTAATTACTGACGGCGTCAACAGCGATGTTGATCTGGACGCTTTCCTGCACCGCCGCCACGACGGAGCTGCAGGCGCCGTCAAGCATCTGGCCTATTAATCCCATTCAACACCAGATGGCAACAGCTTTGAGGTTTTCTCCTGTAATCCACCCCCGTGATTCAAACCCAGGATGCTGCAGTTACACGTGTGTGTGTGTGTGTCTGAGCCAGCTGAGCCACCATGACACCCTTGAAGCCCGGGCTTAGTAGAGTGGGGGAATGTTAGACCCGCCGCACACCGATGCTTCAGGCAGAGATTCACTAGTGAGTCAGATGCTGCCATGTTGGAACAATTGAACTGGGTTGAATGTTGGTTGAATCTCGTGTTAATGCGTCGGTGAAGCTCAACGCGGTCTCGACGGCTGCTTCCATCCAAACGTCAAGCACATTTTACCTGAACATCGTGTGTGTGACGTTTTGAAACATCAACATGTCTTTGTCAAATTGATTGGCAGCCTCTATCTGACGCCAGCAGTGTGTTGCATTTCCCATGGACCCTTGTACTTCCTGTCACAAAGAGCATGCTGCTACTGCCCCCCCCCCCCTTTCAAAATAAAATGCAAAGTAAGAGCGTTTCAATCTGCAGGCTTCCTGAACATAAACACGTCAGAAAGTTATGGTTCTGTCATGTCAGCTAACCCGGGCTGTGTTTCACGCTGTCCAAACACAAAAACAAAGACACTTGGCCATAACGCGCCACATAAAAACCGTGCAACCGAGATCGGCGCCTTCGTGGGAGCGATTCATTCATTAATTTCTCAGCAAATATATTTCCGTTGCTATTCATCCCAACATTTCTTTATCAACGAAAAACCTTTTTTCTGCCACTCGCAACATTAAAAACAAACTGTAATATATTGCGAAATCTGTAATTTCCAGTCCACTTCAATAATTGAACGCGTCGTAATTCGCTGTGGCTGCCAGAGACACCGAACAGCGCAGAGTGCATGTTCAGTGGGAACTCGGCCCGAGGCGGTTCTGTTCAGACCTCTGTTGTGATTGAAGGTGAAATGTTTCCTGGCAGGACAGATGAACACCAGCACAGACGAGGCAGGCAAACCTGTCAGCGCTCACCTGCGACACAGCCATTTAAACGGGATGTAAGGGGTTTCTGGTGTAGAGCAGATTGATGGTGCTTATCAGATACAGTGCACAAACACAAACAACACACACGCACACACATGCACACACACACCATTATGATTCACGACAACACCAAATCCAATCCCAGGCTTCATACCTTTCATAATACATTACTTTCAGCAGGAGGAGACGTATTACAGCTATTTCCTTCCTATCTCCTCATACGTCACACACACACACACACACACACACACACACACACACACACACACACACACACACACACACACACACCTGTACCGTGCATTACTGATGGTTTTCTGTGAATACGAGAAAACACTTGACTGACTGAATGTGTCTCTCATCACATGGCTTCACACATGACTCACCAATCACTGTCACTACCAGATGAACATGGATGGTCTCTCTCTGTAACACACGCACACACACACACACACACACACGCACACACGCACACACATGCACGCACGCACAGCAGTATGTGTTTTCTATCATTTTCCCCTTTCTCTCTTGGAGACATGAATTCCCCAAACCAATTCTCGGCACAGACGAAATAAAGAAATGTAAGCAAGAAAGTGAAGCCATGATGACCAACAAATCACAGCAAGGTGTGTGTGTGTGTGTGTGTGTGTGTGTGTGTGTGTGTGTGTCTTCCATATGACGCTCACAGCTGCAGCACTTCAGCAGGTGGGTCTCTGAAGTGAGGCTGTTGAGCCGTGGGGCGGAGAGAAAGCTTTTTATAGCTTATACATGTTCCAGGTCGTATCTTATGTGGTAGTGAACTAATGACATCGAGGATTAGATTGAAATTAGAGAGGTTCAATTAGGACTCCATCTTACTTCCATCCATCTGTTTTTACATCCATACGCCACAATTAAAGATGTTTGAGTCAGTTCTGACGTCTTCAGCCCTCTTTCAATTCCAAACGTCGTAGAAAACAACTTCCTGTCATTAGAATGACTGTGAATGACTGTGAATGACGCAGCCGGCTGTAAACCTTTCATATTGATGCATTTGAGAACATCATGAGAGACGAGACAGTAGGGCAGTGGTGTCCAATCACCATGGGGGGCCGAGAGGTGATTTCTTACTCCCGGTTTCTACTTGTAAACAAGAGGAGGAAAGATACAGAATAAGTCTTTCAACCAATGTTCTCTGTGGTTAGAACCCGCCTCCTGTCAATCACAACCCAGTCAAGCCATCATACGAACCCAAACCGAGACGCTTCTGCCAGCTATAGTCGTAAAATCATCAGAAATGAAAGCTAGATTTTACACAATTTCTTCTTTACTGGGAATAAATATTTATTTCAAAATATCTACTTGAAAACAACTAATATAACTAATAATAATACAAAATAGCGCAGATCTCATAAAAAAGCACCAGAAAACAAAACAACTCTGGGATGGTCCCTTGACATCGAGGTTAGAATCAGGATGAGGTGGGTAGTAACCCAAACGTGCGTGAGCGTGCCTACGTGTGCACGCCCACACCTCCATGCATGTGTGTGCTCAATGAAAGTGGGTTGTACTTGTACCGCTCGGGGAATGCATTAGAGAGCAGAGGGGAGGAGATGATGGAGGGGGGAGAGGGGGAGAGGGGGAGAGGGGGGAGAGGAGGTCTGAAGAGCTGCGATGCCTGGCTGCATCCACATCCATCTTACTGGCAGGAGGGGTGATTAACATGGCCACCTGCTCTCTCTCGCTCTCTCTCGCTCTCTCTCTCTCTCTCTCTCTCTCTCTCGGATCAATACCTGGATGGAATACGATGCCAGGAGGCCCAATCACAATGACCCAAATTCACAATGACCCAATACTTTCTGATTTTTGCCGTTGTTGAGAATTAAACATAATAATATCCACTAGACAACAGAGGGGGAAAAAGGCTTCCAAGGGGCTTGGAGCAAAGTTGAATTTTATTTTATTTTATTTTATTTCTTTTAAATTTTATTGAATTTTATTGAATTTTATTGAATTTTATTGAATTTTATATGAATTTATCCCCTGATTTCTTGACATTTATGTTACATTATGTTTTAGGAATTCATCTGATGCTCTCATTCCCATTACAATGTCATATTTATCTATGAACAGGTCTAACTGTGTCAACTGCAGGAGAAATGAAGTCACCAGAGGTTCTTAAAAGTCCCAACAGTCAACAATCTCACGTAATCCAACCATGGCCGCCTAAAGGGAGTAGAGAGGGTTCCTCTTACTTCAAGACACGAGTATTGTGTGTGAGAGCAAGTAGGCTAGGGGGAAGGGGGATAGGATCCAGGGGGGGAGGGAGGGAGGGAGGGAGGGAGGGAGACGAGAAGCTCTGGAAGAGACGAGACGCCTCCAGAGAGGTGGAGGATTAATATGAATGTAAGAACTACTTGACTTTGTAGGCACACTGGGGCGTGACATGTGAGCAGAGACAGGAGAGCACTTCAATGAACTCACCATGCACAGCTAATTTGGACACACACCACACACCACACACACACACACACACACACACACACAATGCATTTGAAATGTGGTTTCATGGTGTGATTGCTGTTTCCTACCCGTGTTGTCTGAGCCAGGTATCCGCTGGAGGAGTTATGCTGATGATGCTGGCTGCTTGAGGTGACACATATCACTGTTAAGCTTATGGATCAGAGCTGAACAACGGACTACAAAGTGCTTGGCATTTGCTAGCGCCGCCCTGTCTTGCTTCTCTGGCTGTCGCACAAATCCCCACTTGAAGCTCGCAACAGGCGCCGACTCTCGACTGGAAAACAAATATCTGAACCACTTACGGCTGACATCCTGAGGCCCGGTGGCGGAGCTCTCGAACTCTCAAATGAAATGAGCTTCTTAACAGCTCTGGAGGAAAAACACTACTTATATGTGATGGAATAACCAATCTATCTCAAGGAGCGTGAACCTCGTCATCAGGAGGCTCTCGCCGAGCTCGATTCATTTTCCACTTCAACTAGTCCAACTTTGTTACATTGCTATAATGTGATAAACTTTCCCTCATGATGATTTACTGAAAGCCAAGTATCCATTCATGAATGCACCGATGTTGACCCTGACCCTTCCTCTTCTAGAAACACTACCCTGACCCTTCCTCTTCTAGAAACACTACCCTGACCCTTCCTCTTCTAGAAACACTACCCTGACCCTTCCTCCTCTAGAAACACTACCCTGACCCTTCCTCTTCTAGAAACACTACCCTGACCCTTCCTCTACTAGAAACACTACCCTGACCCTTCCTCTTCTAGAAACACTACCCTGACCCTTCCTCTTCTAGAAACACTACCCTGACCCTTCCTCCTCTAGAAACACTACCCTGACCCTTCCTCTTCTAGAAACACCACTCTGACCCTTCCTCTTCTAGAGACACTACCCTGACCCTTCCTCTTCTAGAAACACTACCCTGACCCTTCCTCTTCTAGAAACACTACCCTGACCCTTCCTCTTCTAGAAACACTACCCTGACCCTTCCTCTTCTAGAAACACTACCCTGACCCTTCCTCTACTAGAAACACTACCCTGACCCTTCCTCTTCAAGAGACACTACCCTGACCCTTCCTCTTCAAGAGACACTACCCTGACCCTTCCTCTTCTAGAAACACTACCCTGACCCTTCCTCTACTAGAAACACTACCCTGACCCTTCCTCTTCTAGAAACACTACCCTGACCCTTCCTCTTCAAGAGACACTACCCTGACCCTTCCTCTTCTAGAAACACTACCCTGACCCTTCCTCTTCTAGAAACACTACCCTGACCCTTCCTCTTCTAGAAACTTAGCCTTGCCTATTTGTCATCAGTTATGTGTCTGAGCTCTTGTTTATTGGCTCTTGTTTATTTGATTCTCTTATTTGTCTCATTTGTTTAATAAAAGTAGGTATCTAACTTATTGCACTCTTACCTTAACACTAGTTCTGCTCTTAGTTGCTTGTTTAGGAAGGAAATGCACTTATGATTTCTGGTGACTAGTAGTTCTCTACAGATGTTGAATGCACTTATTGTAAGTCGCTTTGGATAAAAGAGTCTGCTAAATGACTGTAATGTAATGTAAAATAATTAATGTATTGTAAAGTAAAGTAATGTAATGTAAAGTAATGTAATGTAAAATAATGTAATGTAGTGTAATGTAATGTTGTGTAATGCAATGTAAAATAATGTAAAGTGAAGTACTGTAGTGTAATGTAATGTAATGTAATGTAGTGTAAAGTAAAGTAAAGTAAAGTAAAGTAAAGTAAAGTAAAGTAAAGTAAAGTAAAGTAAAGTAAAGTAAAGTAAAGTAAGACATGGCATGCTGGGAAGCCAGGCTACAGGAGGCTGCAGGAGGTTACAGGAGGCTACAGGAGGTTACAGGAGGTTACAGGAGGCTACAGGAGGTTACAGGAGGCTACAGGAGGTTACAGGAGGTTACAGGAGGCTACAGGAGGTTACAGGAGGCTACAGGAGGCTACAGGAGGCTACAGGAGGTTACAGGAGGTTACAGGAGGCTGCAGGAGGTTACAGGAGGCTACAGGAGGTTACAGGAGGCTACAGGAGGCTACAGGAGGTTACAGGAGGCTACAGGAGGTTACAGGAGGCTACAGGAGGCTACAGGAGGTTACAGGAGGCTGCAGGAGGTTACAGGAGGCTACAGGAGGCTACAGGAGGTTACAGGAGGCTGCAGGAGGTTACAGGAGGCTACAGGAGGTTACAGGAGGCTACAGGAGGTTACAGGAGGCTACAGGAGGTTACAGGAGGCTACAGGAGGTTACAGGAGGCTGCAGGAGGTTACAGGAGGCTACAGGAGGTTACAGGAGGCTACAGGAGGTTACAGGAGGCTACAGGAGGTTACAGGAGGCTGCAGGAGGTTACAGGAGGTTACAGGAGGTTACAGGAGGTTACAGGAGGCTACAGGAGGTTACAGGAGGCTACAGGAGGTTACAGGAGGTTACAGGAGGCTACAGGAGGCTACAGGAGGTTACAGGAGGCTACAGGAGGCTACAGGAGGCTACAGGGGGCTACAGGAGGTTACAGGAGGCTACAGGAGGTTACAGGAGGCTACAGGAGGCTACAGGAGGTTACAGGAGGCTACAGGAGGCTGCAGGAGGCTACAGGAGGTTACAGGAGGCTACAGGAGGTTACAGGAGGTTACAGGAGGCTACAGGAGGCTACAGGAGGTTACAGGAGGCTACAGGGGGCTACAGGAGGTTACAGGAGGCTACAGGAGGCTACAGGAGGTTACAGGAGGCTACAGGAGGCTACAGGAGGTTACAGGAGGCTACAGGAGGCTGCAGGAGGCTACAGGAGGTTACAGGAGGCTACAGGAGGCTACAGGAGGCTACAGGAGGTTGCAGGAGGCTACAGGAGGCTACAGGAGGTTACAGGAGGTTACAGGAGGCTGCAGGAGGTTACAGGAGGTTACAGGAGGCTACAGGAGGTTACAGGAGGCTACAGGAGGCTGCAGGAGGTTACAGGAGGCTACAGGAGGCTACAGGAGGTTACAGGAGGTTACAGGAGGTTACAGGAGGCTACAGGAGGTTACAGGAGGTTACAGGAGGCTACAGGAGGTTACAGGAGGCTACAGGAGGTTACAGGAGGTTACAGGAGGCTGTGGATGTGGAGCTGAGGTTGCGGAGGCCGGCTGTGTGTGTTCAGAAAAACCTCCCAGGATGAATGCAGGTTCAAATCAAGTCCATTCAGCGCTGCACTGCATGAGTGGCGAGGTTGCACTCTCATGTAATGGAGTAGAGAGTCGTTCGTTCTGAGTGTTGCTTGCATTCACACAACGCAGGTTTGGAGTGGTTCATTTGAACTCCAGAGTGGGTTTGGTTTTTTTAGCTTATTTTTTGTGCATTTATTGTTATTTATACAGTTTATAATAGAGAGACAGGAAAGACTAAGAGAGGAGGGATGACATCTGGATTTGAAACCTGGGTCATCACGGTTACATGATACGAGCCACCAGGACCTCCAGGACATTTATTAGTTTGGTTGGTTTGGCCAGGTGAGAGCAACGCCATGTGAACTTGGGTAGCACCAAATAACCGACCTGAAATTCGTCCTCCAAGAGAACTGTGGTGGTTCGTTAGGCGGAAGAACAGAACCAACCACAGGAAATAACCCCAAAATGCAAGGGATTGTGGGTATAAGGAGATGAATGCTGACATCTGATAGTCAGCAGTTCCTCGTGCTTGGAAAGCCTGGCGTAACAAACCGAAGCGAGGGTGAACCTTCAGTCTGGACCGATGCTCATGTCCAGATGTTTCTTCATGTGTTCTTAACTGGTATGAGTCCATCATGGTAGATCAAGTTACAGACTGGAACCAGGTTGGTTTGGACTCTCTAACCTGGTGGGACGACAGGTTACCAAAACCAATCAACCAGCTGCTGGGGAGTCATGGGACTTCTGCTTCCCCTGGTTGGCTTGTGATCTGTACACCAGAACAACTCGGCCTCTATAACCAACCAGAAACCTTCCACCACTTTGGCTCCCGCTCTACAAACCCGAGGAACCATATGGCGAGGCGGTCGTGACTCACACCTCGCTCTCCGCGGCTGTGGGTGGGCCTGCCGTATACGAGCGCCAGGCGAGGCCGTTCCCTCCACGCCACGCCGGGTTTGAGGCAACGAGGGGCGACATGAGCGATGGGAGGGAACAGGGAGGAGAGGGGAGCGAGGGGAAGCAGGAGATTCGTTCTGCTGGCAGTTTTTTTTTTTTTCTCCTCTGTGGAAGTGAAGATCTCATTACACACTCACACCTCCTCCACACACATACGCACTTGTGATATTGATATTGCAGCGTAGTATTCCTCGGGTTCAAACCATCCACCCACGCTCTCTTCCTCTCCGGCTCCTCCTGTCCCGATCGATGTACGTAAGGGTCAAATGAGACTGTGAACTCTCGTGGATGTTTGACGCATCGTGGCTCTGGGTTTTTGTCAGAAGCCCGGAGGTCGCACATTTCTTTTTTTCCCCACTTCATAACAGTTTAGTAGTAAAATGCCGATTTCACCAGAAGATGGAGCGCACCTCATTTCCTGGGAGACACTTGAGATTAAAAACCCTTCTCAGAGCAGCTCGGTACGTACTACACAACAAATCAGGTTAACACACACACACACACGCGCTCAATACCCCTTCACAATAAAGCGACGGACGTGCACGACATGCATTCAAGGACACTCACACACTCACACACTCACACTCACACTCGCCGCCCCCTCACAAATGAGTGAGTCATGCAATGTGCAGCAGTATAAAGTAGACATTGATCCAGTTATAAAAGAAGATCAATGTCAAGTCTATTCCTGCTTCCTCTTCTCCGTCTCCTGTGATATTTCCCCAGACGATCCAGGACTACAAACCCACCCACGTCCCAGCCGAGTGTGTAACGGGATCCGCAGCGAAAGGCGCAATTCAAGTAATAGTCCCTGACAACTGAACATGAATACATGTCCGTTCTGCTCCTCTCTAGGGCAGATCGACCTCCACCAGGTCATGAAGCTTTCCCATTCCCTGTTCTAAACAGGTAGTGATGCGTTTTACAGTTTTTCGCAATTGTTTACACACATTTTCTGAAAGCATTTTCTCAAAACTCTAAACACAAATCAAAACACACACAAAACCGCACAAAACAATGTTATGTCTTCTCAAAATGGTATTTTGTGTTCAAATAAATAACAAATATTTCTTTATTTTTCCCCAAAATACTGTAGCCTATACATCACAGCAAACACAACTGGATGTGTAAGATGATTTGTACAGAACAAACAATAAAAAATAGTTATCTTGCTGCATCCTGTCTTGGGTTCCTGTCTGGCCTCAGGACCACTTCAACATCACAGGCAAAGTTCTCCCTGGCCAAGCAGCGGGGGAAGTATCGAAATGCCTCAGCAGCGGTATCGCCACGAGTCCTCCACAGCCTGTAGCGCTCATAGACTTTCCATCTCCAGGCAGAAAACAACTCCTCAATCGGATTGAGACATGGAGAGTATGGTGGGAGATAAAGAACCGAAAATCGTGGGTGGTCAATGAACCAGTTGCGGATCAGAGCAGCCTGGTGGAAACTCATGTTGTCTCAGTGGGCTGCTCTGGACCAGTGTTGTAGGGGCCAAGGGTGTCATGGTGATGGAGGTGGCAGCATGGTGGTTGATAGCAGCACACTGGCCAGGGATTTCAACGTTGGCGTGCTGGCCAATGCCATTTCTGCCCCGGTGCCTTCTTTTGGTAAGGTTAAAACCCACCTCATCAATGAATATGAAGTCATGCACCACTGCAGCTGCATCTAGCTCAGGAACTCTCTGAAACAGACAACATGACAGTATCAGGAATAGACCTAGAAGAGTCAATACAGGATTGTGAAACACTGTAAAAAAAACATTGGATTACAATACAGTAATGTGTCTGTGCTGATAGGACGCAATCAGTTACTTGCACGTGGTCATAGAGTAATTCTTTGACTCTCTCTTTGTTCCTGTCAAAAGGCACCACCAAGTTCCAAAACATTGGAACATGTCTTGATTTCACTTTGTTTTAGTTTTATCGCATTATTTTCGAAAACCACATTGATAATTGCAGTCTCCTGTTCCCACCACGACACGCCATTTCCTGCGATAGGAAAACCCGTGCAGACAAGACACCAGATTGAGCTGGATCAGATGTTCACCATCCAGCGGCAGGTAGAGAGCCAGCGATGAACCCGGAGGAGGATGAGACAAACCCTCCGAACACATAAATGGATGCTGGCTGAGTCTCTGTGAGTGAAACAAAGCTGTGAACATCTGTTTAGGAAATTAGATTCTCTAATTGCTACTGACCCCGCAATTAAAACCGACCCGTCTGAACACGACGCAGGATAAAAAAAGATATTTTGTAAAACAGCATTTTATTTTGTTTTTTTCCTGGTTTTGCCTGGAGGCGAAACAGAAACCCCCCATAAAGGACGCATGCATCATGCATCATCCCAGACCGGACCTGGACCTGGACCTGAACCGCTGGTGTAGCACTTATGGCCCTTAAAAGTCTGGAGGTTTGACCTTTAATCAAACCTTTAATCTGTGAGATGCAGTTTGAACATGCATCATCCCTCATGCATGTGTGTGAGTTCATGTGTGTATGTGTGTGTAAATGTATTGTGTGTGTGTGTGTGTGTGTGTGTGTGTGTGTGTGGTCCACTTCTATACATGCACCTCAGCTACAGTCCATGCGACTCTTGTTTTGCTCTGGATGACAAAGACACACAGACACACTCTGTTATGGATGCAGCTGGTGTGTTATAGAGGTCTGTGGAGGCCAGCCTGATAGACCGCATGCTGTGACAACAACACTGTGTAAATACGCCAGGATGTGTGTGTGTGTGTGTGTGTGTGTGTGTGTGTGTGTGTGTGTGTGTGTGTCAGACAAAAGAGATGCCAGACTCTGACCCCAGAGGCCTCCTGGGTAAGCTGTCATCTGCAGACAGGAAGCTGAAACTGGATATATGTCAGATAAAGGACGCAAAGATACCGGAGGGGAGGAGGTGAAAAGAGGAGAGGGAAATGAGAGTAGAGAAAAGCAGACAAGAGGAGAGTAAACGAGGAAAAAAGAGTGAAGGCAAGAGGAGAGGAAAGGAGAGGACAAAGGATGCAAAGGGGTGAGGAAAAAAGAGGAGAGGGAACAAGGAAAAGGGATGAGTAAAGTCAAGGAGGAGAGGAAGAGAAGAAATGATGGGAAAGGAGGAGATAGAAAGATAAGGGTTAAGGCAAGAGAAGAGGAAAGGAGAGGAGAGAGGAGGAAAGGAAAGGGAAAAGAAAGGGGAGGGGAGAAAATGAGGAAAAGGGCAAGATGAGATGAAGAGAAGAAATGAGGGGAGAGGAGGAGAGAAGAAGAGGGGAGAGGAGAGGAGAGAAAAAGAAGAGGAACTGAGAGGAGGGAAGAGGAGAAAGGAGAGGAAACAAGGAAACAAGATGAGTGAAGGCAAGAGGAGAGGAGAGAGAGGAGGAGGATAAATAGAGATGCTGAGTTGAGCCGCTGAGGGATCCTTCCCTCCAGAGCCCTTCAGCCTTTTCTCCAGCTCTATAAACAGAGAGGCAGCAGATGGTCTGAGAGGCTCTTTTATTAGCCAGCCCAGCGTGAGGCAAGCGATGACATCATCAACGCCTCCGCCATCTTCAGCGTGAAGTGGGCTTGTGACGCCACCCCAATACCTACCGCTGAGGGTACCCTTGAGCAAGGCACCGGAAGGAAACCTCTTACACTGTGAGACAACATTGATTAGTGATGCTCATGGCATTCAAGTTATTTTGTGATCAAGTGTGATGATTTACTTTTTTGGTGCACCCGCTTTCCCTCCACCTGCCTCGTCTACTCCTATTTCAGTTAGTGATTTCCTACATTTCCCAGAATGCCTTGTGACAAAGCCCAGCGCACGTACCTGAACGCGTTGTATTCAGCTGTAGATTAGAAGTGTAGGTGTAAGAGCAAGAGAGCAAGACTTTTTCCAGTCAAGAAAACGTGACAGTTGCGCCCCTCAAATGCAACATGTGTTGTGGCTGCACTGCATTCTGGTCTATCTTGGTTACTGCATTGCATTCTGGTCTATCTTGGCTACTGTCGGTGGAGAAATTGGTCTCTCTCTCTCCTCTGATGGATTTCTCCTGTATGATTGTTGGTCGTCGGTCTAGAAAGAAGCCCTTGCTCTTTGATTCTGATTGGCTGATTCTGATTGGCTGACACCAACCGTTGATGGTTAAGATCCATCATTTTTCCCCCTGCCAACACCCTCAATTGTAGCTACGCTGGAAATATTGCAACGTGAGATTGTGTCAATTGGCCAGTTGTCCAAGATCAGAAAAATACACCACATGACAAAATGGGCCCGGAAATTCCTCCAGTAGAAGAAGACTGTGGTGTGAATGTGAGGCAGCACGGCACTAAGAACGAGTATGTGTTCCCAGCAAAACCCTGGGATAAATAAAAGGTTAAGAAATCATCATCACCCTCTGTTGTTCGTATGTCACTGACTACATGTATGAGTCAATCGAAGGAAAGTGTGACAGGGCGGTAGACCAAGCCAGGAAAATACCACAAGGCAGGATGATGCTCCGAAGAAAACCAAGAGTTTATTAGCATGAGGAGAAAAGGAGCGGGGAGTAAACATACGTATACATTCTTCGCGGTCCGGGGCAGCGTTGTGTTCAGGTACGCTGGAGAGTCCTGGTAAAACACAGAGACCAACACTGTGTCTCAAATTGCTCCCTATTCACCATATAGTCACTATTTGGGGTGTCAGTCATTTTCATTGATTATATAGTGACTATTTATAACCATTTTACAACCCACAATCATCTCTGATTTAAATTACCCATAATGCAATGCGGATACAGCTGCTGGGGGGGAAAAAATGCAAATGGTTCCCTGTCTTGGTGGTGAGGGACACCACAAAACCCAAAGACAATTTGAGTGGCTGAACCTTTAAACCTCATCATTGATAATTGTCTTTAATGGGAAACCTTTGAAATGGAACATGCACTGCCACCTCAACACTTCCAAGATGATTGACAGACAAATGTCAAGCAGTACTTCCCCTTTCCACAGCTTCATCGTTGCCACGTGCCTTCCTGCGGACGTCGTCGCTACAGCTCATCCATTTTTGATTTAGCGATTTCAGTGACGCCGTTCTAGGAATAACATTAAGTAACACTGATATTGACATTTTATTCAAGGAGCGCAGGCGGTCTTCCTTGTACATTTACACTTCATTTACACTGGGGGGAAGTCGAAAGGGTAGAAAAGACAACGTTACAGCTGAGAATCCAGAACACGTTTACTTTTAGATTGATGCATCCGGTGTGACTCACAAGCACCAATCCCTAGGGATGCCAAAAATTGCAAAGGTCAGGCCCGCAGTGTAGCTACAATCTAAACAAAGGAATAGGTTTTCTCAAGAAATAAAATGAGCTCTAAGGAGAGACTGAAGGATTAGAGTGAGAGAGAGAGGGGAGGATGGCGTGAGGTATTTTTGAACAAAAGTATTTATAAGCGTTTTGAAGCGTTTATACCTGGAGCTACGGCAAAGAAGTGGACTGTGCCACATGATCACCGTCACCGATAAATAACTGAGTTGTTTTGTGATACAACAGTGGATAACGAAAATAAGTATTAGAACAAATACGTGACAATAGCTGTTAGTTAGTCCTCACCACAAATGTATTGTAAGAGTAATAATAGTATAAAGGTAATGCAATGGTTTTGGTGAATAGGAATAACACCGGGCACCCGTTACCTGACTATTTGCTGTGGAGTTGTGCGCACTTTATACGTTTTTATAAATAGGAATAACAAACCGTTGAGCACTATGATGACCAGGACCAGGTGAGACAGGCAGAGTTGTGCTGGAGGCAGAAATAATCTCACTGATCTCGTTGTTCAACCTCAGTGGGCGGGGCCACAAAACAGGCTTTTCTGGCTAATTACTGTCCTTTGAAAGAGACAAGAGGTAGGAGCTAGAGGAGCTAGCTAGCACTATGAAGCCTAGCGCTCTGCTGCTAACTGGAAAAAATGCAGTCTAGCCATCTAAGTTATCTAGGTTAGCTAGTTAGCCTAGCTGACCTTCCACGTTCAAACTAGCCATACTAGCCTGTAGCTATCTAGGTTAGCTAGTTAGCTAGCCTGCTGACCTTCCAAGACCATTAAGGCCATGGTCATGAATGAATAAAAATAAGTCGTTGTCATTTAGATTTTTATTTAGATTTCTTTTAGTTCCTTTTTTGCCATTTCTAGTTTGCCATTTAGCTAACTCAAAAAAACTGTGGTTCTTTGGCTCCGCCCACTGAACCACTCAACCAATGGTTTTGCTGTAATTCATTTTAAATGTTTAAAACACTGGGAAATGAGAGAAGAAATACAAACTGTGTGGTTGTGAAAAAAAACCTCAGCCTATAAAAGCATCTCACCCCAAAAGAGAAGAAGAACCGTGTGGGGTGGAAGCTAACTCTCACTCTATCTGACTGTAATGAATGTGACTGAACTTTCTGCTCTCCTAAGAAGACAAATGTGAAATAACAGCAGATGGTCCCGGCTTATGTTCCCTCCATCATTTCTCTTAAAATAGACACAATGAAATTCTCTATTTTCTTCTACAATGCAACACAAAAGAAATGTGTCAGGGAATGTGCTGTCTGGCCTGGCACAAGGAACTCATGAATCACTGAGACGTGATCGTTCTGCATTAAGGGCTCTATCAGATAAAGCATCAATTATTAAGCGTGATGATGAGTAAGAGGTGGATGCTGTTGACTTTAGATAAGTGGCTCCACAACATAAAGCAGAGAGGCGAGTGTGTGTGTCACTTTAATATGCTCTCATCTTGAAATAAAGAAAATCCTGACGATCTTTCTCCCTTTTTTCTATTCCTATTTTTCCTATTTTAGCCAATAAACTGATGCCTGATTAATTGTGTTGGCCTGTTGTGTGTGTGTGTGTGTGTGTGTGTGTGTGTGTGTGTGTGTGCTGGAACTCATTTCCTTGTTGTTTTAGTTTCTGTAAGGCCAACCCTTATGTTTTGTGTAAGTTTATAGGACACTAAGACGTAGTTTTCTGTTGCTCCACCAGGAGTGGATCCACCCTCTGTATGTTGTGTTTGGTTGGCCGGAGACAGCCAGGAGGAGGTTTGTGTTTAAACAGGTTAGACTTTCCTTCTGAGTGAGTTCTGGTTTGCTTTTGTTCTTTACTTTGATGTGGCGTCCCTCGGGCTGCTTGTTGTCCTCAGCGTTTAATCACCCCTGCTGTGTCGGGGGAATACTGGAACTACCAGTATTACCAGTACCAGAACCAGTGTGTGTCTGTGTGTCTGTGTTTTTCACCACAATAACCACGTTTATGTTGTCTCACCCTTCATCCTCCTACCATACTGGGGTTGTAACATATATATACTGTATATATTTTCCAAGCGTGGATGCACTAGCCTACATGGAGGCCAAAACATGCTTGCCTCTCAGTTAAATTCCTTCAGCGTGATTTCAAAGACTCGAGTGTAACATCACTCCATGAGGCCAGTCGCCTGTCAGTGAGGCTCCACTGCAACAAACACTTTTCAGTTGATGTCCTGATGAGAACTGGAGCGTCGGCACAATATGGTCATCGTGTAACAGGAAGGCAAACCGGCAGGACGCCGACGGACCGAGACCAGCGGCTTCTGAGGACGTGTGTAGATTTACCAACTGCGTGGGAGATGTTCGCATTGCAAATAAATGTACTGTTTTCCCACATTTAAGATATACACTGTAAAAATATCAATGTGGATGTGAGTGTGAGCATGTGTGTGTCTGGTTCTTTACCTCTCTCTGGCCATCTGTGGCATGTGGGTGCACGCTGACGAAACGGCATCAATTGCAGGCAGTGACAAGAGCAGCACTGTAATTGAACTGTCCAGTGTGTGTGTGTGTGTGTGTGTGTGTGTGTGTGTAATTGAACTGTCCAGAGGATTTTCACCATACCAGTCTGCAGGCACGGCCATTGATTAGCGGAACAGCTGCTCTCACCGGGTATGGACAGCCTTTTATTAGCGTCACACGTAAAACACAGCGAGAGAGCGAGAGAGAGAGAGAGAGAGAGAGAGAGAGAGAGAGAGAGAGAGACAGATGAGAACTGAATTACTCTCCTATCACAGCGCTGATTCATCTGAAAAGCATATAAATGTACTCGGTTTGTTCCGGCAACGCGAGCTCAAAAACGATTGAGAAAACGAGACCCGCCTGAGGAAGATCAGACAGTTTGCATCTGACACATGACACATGAAACAGGATCCATCCAGATCCAGATCCTCGTCGAAGATCCATGCTACGCGGAAATATGACAAATAAAATGTGATTCATAAATACGTGATAAAAAAAAAGGCGGCTGACAGCACAGGTGTTAAACATGGAAACCGATCCTGATGCTCTGATGGCGCAGGAGCAAACGCGATTAGCTGAATGAAGTCATTACTCACCTAACCAGCTCTTTCCAGTTTAAAATGAAATATGATGAGATATGCTTTTCTTTTCTTTTCTTTCCTTTTCTTTTCTTTCTTTCTTACTGCCAGAGCTTTGAGAGGTCTTGGAGTAAAACGGGAGATGGAAAGTGAGATGATACTGAGATAAACAGCAGCACAAACATGGTTACAAACTGGAAACAGACACATTATAGATATATACTGTTATCTTGCTTGGTCTCCCATGGCAACAGTTTGAGTATGAACCACAGATAAAAAGCAACGGACAAGCAGGCTAGAAAATGTACTCGTTAATAATAGGAAGTATATCTTAGTGTTTTGTCTCAGCTTTTTATTCTTATCTTCTCTACAAATAACTGTACTTGTCTCCTCTGATGCTCCTGCAAATATTCCAATACATTTCTAATAACATTTAAAATTTGGGATTTTTTAAATAGTTTGTGTGACAGTGAGGAGCCAGAGTTGTGTTAATGACGTTTGACTGTTGAAATAGGAGAGAGAGAGAGAGAGAGAGAGAGAGAGAGAGAGAGAGAGAGAGAGAGAGAGAGAGAGAGATGAAACTCCTACAGGTACCATTTCTGGTGTAAGAGAGATCAAATCTTAATGCAATTCTGCCTGGAAAATCCTCCTTAAAACAATAACACTGTTAAAAAAAAAACAGCTATTAACCAGCTGATGTACGTAGATGACGTCACATCACGTTGAGATATTTCCAGTCTGATATCAGAAAATGTTTCATTGATCTAAAACATCAACAGTGATCGAGGTTTTGGTGTTAGCCAATCAGAATCAAGGAGCAAGAGCTTCTTTCTAGACCGACAATCATACAGGAGAAATCCACCAGAGGAGAGAGAGAGACCGGCAGGAGATAGGTTGGTGATATCTAACAGGGTCTGAGGGTGATTGCTATTTTAGGTGCAGCGATGTGTGACGGGTCTCTAACAGCGTCAGTACTAACTCAGAGGTTTCATGTTCCAAAAGTAGAACAAAGTGAGGAAGTTGAATGGACAGTATACAATGTGTGGTTTCATCCAAGCCATCCGATTGGTCCAGAAGCCCAAGAGCTGCCAGGCATGACGAGCAACGAGGCAGCAGGAAACACTAACGAGATCATTTGGTCACCAGGAACTGCTGCGGCAACTTTCTTGTCTTCTCTTATTTCTATATAATTATGGTTGTGGCAGACTGGAGGGTGAGGGTGAGGGTGAGGGTGAGGGTGAGGGTGAGGCGTAGGCTGGATCCAGCACCGGCTGCGGCCAATTAAGGCTGATTGCAGCCGTGACCTTTCAACCCCTGTGTGCAAGTGAGAACCGGAGAGTGTCAGAGAGTCAGAGTGTCAGAGTGTCAGAGAGTCGGAGTGTCAGAGTTTCAGAGTGTCAGAGAGTCAGAGTGTCAGAGAGTCAGAGTGTCAGAGAGTCAGAGTTTCAGAGTGTCAGAGAGTCAGAGTTTCAGAGAGTCAGAGAGTCAGAGAGTCAGAGTGTCAGAGTGTCAGAGTGTCAGAGAGTCAGAGAGTCAGAGTGTCAGAGAGTCAGAGTGTCAGAGAGTCAGAGAGTCAGAGTGTCAGAGAGTCAGAGAGTCAGAGAGTCAGAGTGTCAGAGAGTCAGAGTGTCAGAGAGTCAGAGAGTCAGAGAGTCAGAGTGTCAGAGAGTCAGCGAGTCAGAGAGTCAGAGTGTCAGAGTGTCAGAGAGTCAGAGAGTCAGAGAGTCAGAGTGAGAGCCTGACCTGTATGAGAGTCAACTGTTGGACTGTGGAGTGGTGAGAGCGAACGAGACCAGGAGCCGTGACCCACCAGGTCCAGGGAGGATGCAGCCGGTGCTGGATCCAGGAGAGTCAGTCCACTGATTCAACTCTCTCCTGGATCCAGCCTACACCTCCCCCTCCCCTCCCCCTCCCCCCAGTCTGCCACAATGGTACTTTTCATACACCATGTGCATTTATAACCATTCTAAAGCAGCATAATACCCAGGAGGAGTTCTTCAGTGTATTTATGGGCGCGCTGGTGATCCATTCCAAAAACATCAATATTGCGATTCTCATGTCTTTAGTAGCGATTTAAACATGGAGCGAAGCTTTCTGCCTCCTCTCCTCTTTCACCAAACAGTATTTTACAAGCAAATAAAATTTGCAGTATTTAGTTGGTGTCACTTTCCGGGTTGGCAGAGATGATACTGATAGGACAGTCTGTCTTCATGCTGCCTGCACACACTCACACACACATGCATGAAACATTACTGCTCTTAAATCAATCAATCAATACAATAAACCCCTCCTCTCCATTAAAGTACATTCACAGTTTATAATACTGAAGTATTGGTATCGGTATTACTTGTTATCGGATCGAGACCAAAACCTGTGGCATCGCCCATCCCTGATCACAACACACGAGAGAACGTCTGAATAAAACCAGAGAGGTGAAGACAGCGAAGGCCAGGTCGTCCCACCTCACCAGCCGTCCTCCCCTCTCCTGCAGACTGGCCCGGTGCTGCTCGGTGCTGGTGTATCCTCCCACTCGGTGCAGGAAAACACAACCACGGTTATGTGTGGGCTGGGTGCGATTTGTGAAAAAAAGGGGGGGGTGTTTTTGAAACGTTTTTTTTCATGAAAATAAATCACGAACCACAGTGACGATGAAGACGATGACGCCTGTTGGGCTGTTAAAGTAACATTTAGAGAATAATGATGAACTTTAATAAAACAATATCGGAACTTGAACTAACCACTGCAGAAATATTTAAATTCATTTGTAAAAATTGTATTCATCAAGTAACGTGATATTTTGACTCTCCTGCTGCTGAGATGCGAACACACAACAGAACAAAAGGTTAAATGCTAATATAACTTCAGTACGGTGGGCAGCGCTGCTCGGCCAGGCCTGACAAAACACTTCAATATAGAAAATAATCAGAAAATGCAAAAGCACAACATGTCAACATAAACATAAACAGGCTACAGTACATGTCTACCTGGATCAAGACTGTTGGAACCTGGATCATCTCGACGGTCTCGTCTCTATTGTCACTCCATCTCTATTGAACGTCCATTTCTGATTTATTGTTGTTGCACTACAGACTGTTCTCCTGTTGCAGCGCGTTGCTTAGATGTATTTTTAAAACGTTTTTATTTTTGGTATTTTATATGGTCTATTGGTGAAGTAGCATTAATCTATATGAGGGGGGGGGGGGGGGGGGGGGGGCAGGGATATATTGACTATATACAAGCTCTGGCCTCACCTCTTGAAGCTGCTGATGTGCTGGTGCTGTCTGGCCAGTGATCTGGGCTTGTGTTATCATGTGATATTCATCTGCCTTATCAGGAGTTTGCTTTGAAAATGAAGGGAAGTGCTTAACCTTTTCTTTTAACCCGATTCTTTCATGTGTTTTCACATCAAGTGAATGGGGCAGAAGGATGGAAGGCAGAGAGGAAGAGAGCTGGAGACTGGCGAGGCGACTTCACACCATCATGGTAATGAGCAACCTTTGACTCTGGACCTGCCAGGCGTTGCGTGGCGGCCAGGCAGGAGGAATCCATGCCAGGCCAATTAGCAGAACGCGCTAACGAGCTCATTTGTCCGTTACAGTGACTTTAACCACGGCAATGGAAACTTCAGTGAAAAATGAGGAGAGAGGAGAGGCGAGGAGAAGGAAAGGGAGGAGGAGAGGAAAGGTAGTAATAGAGGAAAGTAATACTGAAATGTTATTAAAGGTAATTTACTTAAGCTTTGCCCAGTAGGCAGCTGAACCCCAGGTGGACGTGATGCACTGTCACAAGGGCATTGACTATCATTGGTTCAGTCAAGAGCTAACATCTCTCTCTCTCTCTCTCTCTCTCTCTCTCTCTCTCCAGAGAGGTAATAGTCTTACAGTCCATCTTTCCTTGTTCAGCAGCCTGCGCTCACATCACTGTATCTTTTCGGGCTAGGTAACACTGACACTGGCGAGAGGTACGCCTAGCGCTCCAGGGTAGCTCGCTAGCCTTCCACAATCATGAGTGATCATGGTCATGAATGAATGAAAAGAAGTCAATGAATTCATATTTTTAATTCATATTTTGACCAGTTTCTTCTTTGCTGATCAGCTTGGCCAGATCGCTACCTTGCAGTTCTTTGGCTCCGCCCCCTTGAGGTTTAACTCAACCAATGAGATCATTACTGCCTCCGGAGAAATGTATGTGTAGCTAAAAATTCCATTTTCTATCTTTTCATCCATTCATCTGCTCTGCCTATTTATAAGTAGATTTTATTTTTAGTATTTAGTCTTTTAGGCCTTTATTTTTTTGTATTTTGTACCTTGCCTTGTTTTTTTTGTACATTCTTGTAATACTGTTATGCTGCTGCAACCCCAGAACCTCCCCTGGGATCAATAAAGTATCTATCTATCTATCTATCATCTATCTATCTATCTATCTATCTATCTATCTATCTATCATCTATCTATCTATCTATCTATCTATCTATCTATCTATCTATCTATCTATCTATCTATCTATCTATCTATCTATCTATCTATCTGTCTGTCTATCCATCTATCTATCTATCTGTCTGTCTATCTATCTATCTATCTATCTGTCTGTCTATCCATCTATCCATCTATCTCTCTATGTAACAAGATATGATAATTAAGCAGAAACCATTAGATACGTATGTCGAGTTTTCATACTCAAACTTCTCATCGTCATGGAAACCAAAGCAAATATGAAATGTACACATATTCCTAATTGCTCATTTCCCCTTAGTTACAAGTGGCAGCTGCAACCCGCCGCAGCCCCGTCAGGGATCGATCATCCAGATCTGCATCTGGTCCAGTTCTGCTCTGTTTCTATCAGCTTCTATTATTTACAGTTCGTTTGCGAGTTGTAATTTAACGGGTTACCCACTTTAACTCTCACACGTTTCTCCCCCCAACCGCCATCCCTCCCCCCCTCAACGTCTTTCTCTCTTGCTTTCTACAGCGCAGGTTATTTTTAGCTCCATTCAGGCGGAGAGAGAGAGAGAGAGAGAGAGAGAGAGAGAGAGAGAGAATGACACAATCTTTTATAGATCTCAGAGCGATGCAGCGAGGTGGAGGAGGAAGTGGGGTGCGTTCACAATGAGTAGATTATTCCACACCGGGCTAATTAGTAGTAACAGGCTAAGGTGACGGAGGAGTGACAACATAATGAGATTGTTATGCTATCGCCTCTTTTCCGCTGACAATCTAAAGAAAGAGAGAAAATTGTAGGTGGTGCAGTGTGTCGGAGTAACACCCCCCGCCATGTTGGAGGTCTGAACAGTTTATTGTGTTTCTAAATAATACAACTTGCCCAGCTAAACAATTGAAAAGACATGGTTAATTACTGTGCTGTTTTTCACTGGGAGCTGATTAGCACACTAGCTAACGTATCTAGTAGAAGCTAGCGTTAGCAGTGGCTAGTAGTCCCATGTTAACAGTAACTAGCTAACTAGCTACCAGTTAGTTCAGGTGAACTAGCTGACTCTTCTCCAGCTCCAACTCAGAGTGTTTTGGAGTAGAGACTAGGGCTAAAGACAAGACAGTTTACTGAGTCACAGTAACCTACATCTGGAGTACCTCTGTACTATAGAATGGGTAAAAAGTTCAGCGAGAAAGAGACGATAACAATTTTTCCTTTTGTTGTCAATATGGTGGCATGTCACTCCAACGCTCCGTGACTCCTACAGCAACACAACTGGCATTTTAGCAGCACGGTGACAACAACCTGCTTGCAAGCTGACAGCAATAATAATCATGCCGCTTGTTTCCAAAATCAAATTTTGTATTTAATTCAATTCATACAAATAGGCATCTATCAACTGACAGTAAAGAGCAAAGATGTACAATCTTACGACATTGAAGAGAGACAGAAAAATAAACAACTCAACAAATATATTTGGTATTTTTGGTCATTTATGAAAGGAACCGTATCAAAGTGAGAGTTAAGAATATTCCATGCACACCATAACACCCAAACTGACGTGACTGGACGACACGGAAACACCTCTGCCTCTCTTGAGCTACTCTAGTACTGGTTCTGCTGCACAGCTTACAGTAACTGCACCTATTACAGAGGAATACTGACGTCGCAAGTAAAAGGCACTCAAAGAAAAGCTGGGCCATGCCAACAAACTGACAGCTAGTTGATCACACCATAAGAGTTTCATTCCAAAACTATATATATATATATATAAAAAACAAATATGAAATTCATCAGTCAATATTTCTATCCTTAAAATCAATTTTGTAAGCAAGGGATGACTCAAAATAGTAAATGTGCTTTACTTTCATGGCAGCAATCATGTTTTTTTGTGTGCAAATGGCGGATATATATATCTTACTTTGGAATGAAACTACTTCAGTTTATACTCGTAGCAGGAGGAAGCTGTCGTTAGCTTCACGCAGCTCCCTCAGATAGATAGATATGTCCAAATGCATTCTGTCTAGGTAAAATAGTTGATACATAAATAGTCTTTACAGTCTGTACAAGGATGTTCTTAAGACATTCACCGTTAAGAGGTACTCTCCTGGGTAGACGCAGTACCTACTCATGATATGTTCTTCAGGGTGATACTCAGCGAGGACACTTTAATGGAGGCGTTATCTCAATTACCTCATCAAGTCAGCGCCACATGAAAGCGGAGCATCGGGAGGGAGGAAGTATAACAAAATGAAATGTGGTCACACACACACACACACACACACACACATTTACACACTCTTGCTCCACGTGACACTGTAGTGGTTTTGAAAATGAACTCCATACAAAAAAATAGACAGCATCTGACGGCCACTGATATTTTAACAGCGATCAAAATAAAAGTCATCAACCGAAACACAGCTGCTACAGCTGACAGGAAACTGCTGGGTCTTCGTCCAGGCCCCGCCCCCTTACGGCACAGTTCCCCCGTGAGTACAATTAACCACATAGTTCAAAACATCTCGGGTAACTAAGACGTAGATGTAGCTGCTACACTTCTGGCTCCATCCCTACGGAGAACTGTCTGAAACGTGTCGCTCTCTTTTCAGTCGTCGTAATTTACGAGGAGAGTCGGTGGAGAGACTGCTGAGATGTGATTGGTTAATAGTTCAATCTCCAGCGCTGATGGGGACATCAAACCTCCGTGAGTGCTGACCTTCGTTTGTAGCCCAGGATCTGGTTAAACCTTTACAGTTGTATGTTTCCCTGGAGAGAGGGAGGAAACAAAAAGAGAATGGAGGAGAGAGAGGGAAGAGAGGGAATCGATTTTCCCTCGGTGGAGAGAGGAGAGAGGAGAGAGGAGGAGGTCCAGTGGCATCGGCTCCGTTGAGCTCAGCGGGAGGTGAGGAGCAGAGGGGGGGGAGGAGGGGAGGAGGGGGGAGTCTTGCGAGGGGAAAATGCAGGTGTACGCTTTGTGTTTTTTTGGTCTCTACTGAGGAACGAATCAGATTCCCTCTTTGTTTCTTCTTCTGTCACCGTGGTCAGACGGCGACGAGTCCTGGAGGGGAAAGACTTTCCAGCCGACGAGCTCCGGAGCTTCACACTTCACACACCGCTGATTTCCATTGATCCACTTCATCTCTTCGGGGGTTCGGGTACCCACAGGATGAGCGTGGCGGGGGGGCGGGAGTGTATTCCCTCTGATAACACAAGAAACACGGATGTCGTGAAGCCCTCGTGTTAGCCCCGCGGACGTTTTCTTCTTCACCTTCAGATGCAACGAGCCGTCACCTACTTGCTAAAGGGCACTTCAGTAGTGGTTGTTGAAGGAGGTGTAGAGCCTGCCTCGTTCAGCGGGTTTCGCACCTGCAGCCTCCTGGTCACGAGCTCCTCTAACCTTGAGGCTGCCGATGCCCTCGGTGTGAGTTTGACTCCTCCAGATGTTGCTTGGCTGGAGGTCAGGCGCACATCTGCCCCAGGCCCGGTACACCTCGACTGGGGAGGGTCCGATCTGTTCTGGCCCCCCGGGGGGCCCCGTTAACCCGGGAGGTAAGCGAGTCACGTAGACAGTATTCTGCCAGCAGTCCCACTTCCCAGGTCCTGAGGGGCCGATCTCTCACATACTGACACAAAGAGGCCAGTCCTGGTTAGACCAGCTAGTCCCCTGGGCTCCCCACTCCACTGGATCAGATAAATATATAGTTCCCATAAAGAAAGAAAAAGATGAGGGTTTGGGGGGTTGGGGGGTTGGGGGGGTTGGGGGGGTTGGGGTCTCCCTAAACACCTGGGTTTTTTTAGTGGCGTATTTCTTCACCCTCTTCATTCACGTCTCCCTGAACCCTCACAAAGTTCTCCTTGCACAAAACTACCAGAGGGCATTGCTTCACCGATCCATCTCTCCTCGCCTCTTCATCCCGGCGCAGAAGAAGAAAAGTGTGGGCGTCCGTCTGTCCGTCCGTACCTCCCCACCCCGGCGTACCCCTCCTCCACCCCACCGCCACCACCCCCTCCATCACAACGTGCCCTGCTCGGAGCTGAAGAACCCCCCCTCCTTCTTCTTCCTCCTCCTCAGCCTGTGCGCCCGCCAGCACAGGGCGGCCACCAGCAGCATGGCCAGGCCGACGCACAGCAGCGCCACCGACACCACCTTGGTCTGGGGCAGCGTGTCGAAGGTGAACGTCACGCCGGTGCCCGCCACGCCGATCACCAGCGAGATCACGCCGAACGGGAACACGCAGCGGTACCAGGACTTCTCGGTGCCGCCGGTGGCCTGGGCCAGGCGCTCCAGCGTGGGCAGGGACTCCGGGTGTTTGGCCCGGTCCCTTCCCACGTCTCCTTCACTTCCTCCTCCTCCTCCTCCTCCTCCTCCCCCGGAGCCGTTGGAACCCTGGTTCTGGTTCTCGGAGTCCTGGGGCAAAGTGTTGCTCTCGCTGTTGCCGCAGTCCAGGTCCGGGTGAAGCACCGGGGCGGGGGGCTGGCGGCCCGAGGAGCAGCCCATCTCCGAGCCGCTGTCCCGGGGTGACGGGAGAAGGAAGGCGGGGGTCCTCTGAAGCTGCTTCTGGCGCCAATGAGGTTGCCGTTGCCGTTGCCGCGACCAGCAGTTGCCAGCATGTGCCTGAGGTTGCGGAGACAGAGAGAGAGAGAGGATGGCTGAACATCTGGAGGAGGTGGGCAGGGAAATACAGCGAGGGGACGAGAGGTAGAGTGAGGTAGGGATAGAAGAGAGAGAGAGAGAGAGAGAGAAGGAAACAACCACCAGGGCAACAGGACGGTCACGCAGGAAAAAGATGAAAGAATAAAGAGAGAGGAAGACGAGACAGAAACACATCATCTCTCTGAACCTCATGCGCTCACCTCGTCTTGTCCGGCGTGTGCTCGTGCTCTCCCAGGCTGCTGCTCCCAGCGGCAGCGGTGTGTGTTGTCATGCCGATGTCCGCCAGACTATATAAGCGCAGAGAGACGGGGGGGAGGAGCCGCCGGGAAGAGGTAGGTGGGACGCAGGCTGCCGATTGGCTGCTTCCCCAGGCTGACTTCACGGAGGAAGGGGGGGGGGGGCGGGGGGGAGTTAACTGTTCACTGGCCTCGTTCTGTTGGTGTTAATTCATTATTTAGTGGGATGAGGACCAAGGTGGAGCCTCGTCCACGGGACCAACATGATGCTCTGTCTCAACACAAACTGGAAGGGGCTTTAGTACACACACACACACACACACACACACACACACACACACACACACACACACGGGTCATAACATGCTATCAACATTGTTATACTGTCCCTGTTTTGAGTGTACACACACACACACACACATCATACATGATCTCTTCCTGTACGTACTGGTACTGTATGTCTCTGCGTGTTTTCACAGTTGCTGACACACACACTGCCGTCGCCTTGCGGTGGAAACCTCGTATCTACAATCTACATCTAATGTGTCTTAATCAGCCCGATGAACCCGCAGAGGGAACCGCGTCATCCCGATGGAGTTACGTGTTTATCCCGGCGATACGTGCACCAGTATACGAGCATGCACACATGTCAACAGAAACCTCCCGGGCTCTTCCTGCTCGTCTCCCTTTCCCCTCGTCACGTACGTCATCCATGTTCCCCTGCACAAAGGCATCAGGGTGAACACTGTCATGGCTGTCTCTCTGTCACACACACGCACACACACACGCACACACACACACACACACACACACACACACACACACACACACACACATGTCTCCTTGTTGTTCATGCTCTACTCTCTCCTCTCAGACAATGACCAAGAGACATGTGAGCTGGCCGCCATGACTCCCCAGGGACAGCTCACATCACCAGTCTCAGGGCATACAGTGTGTGTGTGTGTGTGTGTGTGTGTGTGTGTGTGTGTGTGTGTGTGTGTGTGTGTGCATGCTGTATGTATGCTGATGTATGCTTGTGTATTCCATAATTTACCTTGAGGTGGTGAAGTGTACCAACACCCCAGACCTGCTGTACCGGTCCCTGGGGCAAAGAGGGCAGATTGTATTGTATATGTATTGTGTTGTATATGTATTGTGTTGTATATGTATTGTATTGTATATGTATTGTGTTGTATATGGTGTTTCACTGCCGATACGTGGTTTTTGTTGTCAAGTCTGTCTTGAAAAACAGATATTGATCTCAACGAGACGACCCAATTAAAACTGAAATAATGAAGTGGGTGAGAGCGAGTTCCCATCGCTGAGCTGGGCCTACGAGGCGTCCAGGAGGGAGAACATGCAATCTCTCTTACCGTTAGTCCCGCCCTCCTCCCCCCCTCAGTGGGTCAAGTTCCTACCCCAACA
Organism: Hoplostethus mediterraneus; assembly: GCA_034670385.1. Taxonomy (NCBI): domain Eukaryota; kingdom Metazoa; phylum Chordata; class Actinopteri; order Trachichthyiformes; family Trachichthyidae; genus Hoplostethus; species Hoplostethus mediterraneus. Next base: position 119,769 of record JAXDDW010000130.1, on the reverse strand, counting down.
CCTGTCACTCATCTTGAGGAGTCTTGATAGGATAGATGCTGTTCATCTATCCTGAGGCTGAGCTAACCGGCGTCCGTAAAGCCGCCACACAGAGCTAGCATCACCTCGATGGTCACGATCACTGGCCACGCCCACACGACACGCCCCAGACCTGATTGGTTAAGCCCCAAAACGTCCCGACATCATCGAGACAGTTTCAGGAGTCAACACACAGTATTGTTGTTTTCCAGACCAGACCCACTAAACGGGTCTGCGCAGGAACAAAGCCTGCTAGCGCTATTTAACGTGGCACGGTTTCCACAGTTACAGCCGCGGAGGAGCCTTGATACGATGAAAAGCATTCTGGGAGGGAGAGCCCTGAGCCTGCGGTGACATTGTGCTGCTGCCTTGGCGTACCGGTGCCGGCGTGTCGGCGTGGCGTGTCCGTTTCTATAGGAAGGTCATTCTGATAACGGAGCGCGTCCTTCAGTAATGGATCGCGTGAGCGCATCAACACGAAATAAGAGGATGAGGGAGGGATGAGGGAGGGATGAGGGCTAAACAAGGAACTGAACGAAAGAGGAGGACAGGCGGAGGAGGGAGAGAGAGAGAGAGAGAGAGCTATAGAAAGATCTGACATGTTACTGCCCGCTGCGCTGCGATCATCCTCGTCTCTCGGAGCGCAAAGTGACATTGAAGACACACATACACCCAACTACTGTACATGCTGTACACACACACACACACACACACACACACACACACACACACACACACACACCATGCATATACGTGCAGACAGATGAACACAGATTTCCTTCTGGCTCAGTGGAGCTGTTGATTGTTTATTGAGAAAAGGGATTATGGGAGATACAAATTGCAGCAAACGTTAAAAGTTTAAGTTTCATTTCATCCATCCGATGCTGCTGGAGTGTCGCTGTTAAAAACCCTCCAGGTGACGGTTGGCTGCTGGCCAACGTGGGTGGTGGACACCAACCTACCAGCCAAGGTTCATGGTTGGATGGAGGCTGGCCAACGTGGGTGGTGGACACCAACCTACCAGCCAAGGTTCACGGTTGGATGGAGGCTGGCCAACGTGGGTGGTGGACACCAACCTACCAGCCAAGGTTCATGGTTGGATGGAGGCTGGTGGACCGCAGCGCTCAGGTCTGCAACCATTCAAGACCAAGACCCAAAAACAGGTCTGGACAATAACATTTACTAGTGACGGTTTACCTTTCTCTCTTGTCGATCCTGTTTTACTCTTTCATGAGCGTATAGACATTTAATAATAATAGAAAAATGTAAAAATAAATCAAATAAAAAAATTAAAATAAAATAAATGTATTTTAATGAAAGGATTCTCTCTGCTTCACAGTATATTTTACTACATGTAATGAACGCATGTTGCGTGGATGGATGTGTGTTTTTCACGTGTGTGTGTGTGTGTGTGTGTGCATGTATGTTCTTGCCAAGCAAACGTGCCTCAAACGGCAGAACCAAAATCTCTCGTCACGACATGAAAGTCCTGAGCCGAGACGGCGGGTCCTCGGTGGCGGAGGGCTGCCCAGGGAGACGCCGGTTGGTAGCGGCAGGAAGCCGGTGAGGTTTTCAAGAGCGCGAGCCGCTGACAGGCGTTGGCAGGTCGGCTGTCACCTCCAGGACTTCCTGTCAAGACCATCTGTCTCTGGTCGCTGCCAACTCACGCCCTGTCAGCCGCGGACCCACACCGTCACCACCATCTATTGGACTCATGTTTGCTTCCTGAGATTCGGCTGGCTAATTGGGTTTTGTGTGTTCTCTTGTTTGCAACCCCGCCGGACACATTTGGACAACTTTTAAATAACATAAGGCCAATGTGGGGGAAAGTAATTAGTTACTTTACATGGTGCAAACTTGTTAGAGTCTAACGACTGCTAGTTATCGTTACCTGCTTCAGTAACTCGCTGTAGCAATGTGTATGGTGCTGCCAAGTGTGATGTCATAATGGATTTTTATATATATAGTGTTAAAACAGACTAGACTAGACTAGACTAGCAGCATGTTGTCTACACAAAATTACTTTTACTTTTTTTTTAAAGTTGCGCTAACAGAAATGAAACGTTGTAACTAATAACGGAGAATAGTGAACAACAAAGGCGTTAAGTTACTAGCTACCACTACAAAGTAATCTGAGTAATCTTAAGCATTATAAAGTAACAAAGTAATGCGTTACACTGACATGCAGCTGGGTAGTTAGCATGAGCAGCGATAGCAGACAGAGAGAAGAGCGCCACCTACAGGAACTCAAACTCCATCAACAGGAAATCCAAGGAGAAAGACGTCACAGTACTGGACACACTGTTTGATTGACAGGTGATCTCTGGGAAGAGCAGTGAGGAACACCACAGTGAAGGACACCACAGTGAAGAACACCACAGTGAAGGACACCACAGTGAGGGACACTACAGTGAGGGACACTACAGTGAGGAACACTGCTGACTAACATGGCGTCTAACTGAAGAACAAAGCCCTCCAGTAGGATGACACTCTAAACTCTTCACCTCCTCCTCTCTCTCTCTCTCTCTCTCTCTCTCTCTCTCTCTCTCTCTCTCTCTCTCTCTCTCTCTCTCTCTCTCTCTCTACAGAACAAAGCTTCTTCTACGTTCCTGTTCTATCATCCGTTGGCAGCGATGAGTTTCTCTCTGCCTCCACAACGTCCACGTCAGCAGCTCGGCTTCCCCTCCGTCGCGTCACAACTGCAATGCTTTACATTTAGGGTTCGTTTCAGAACTCAACACAAACGATTAAAAGAGGAAAGAAGAAAAGAGAGAAAGAGAAAGAAAGAGAAGAAATACAAACGGTGAAACAAAGAAATCAAGAATGTGTTCAGGCATTAATAACCAAGACACAGAAACAAGGTGAGATGAGACGGGTACAAACAAGAACATCCATGAGAACATACCTCGTACACAAGAGACGGTGACTGTGTGTGTGTGTGTGTGTGTGTGTGTGTGTGTGTGTGTGTGTGTGTGTGTGTGTGTGTGTGTGTGTGTGTGTGTGTGTGGATAATGGATACCACTGGGAGACCACATTCACCACATCCTCTCTCACCAGGTGTACTGAACACTTTAAGAGGTATGTCGCATTTAGTTGTTTGGTGTATTATTCCTGTGGATAACTGGCCAATCGTAGACGACGTGATGTCACGTTGAGATATTTCCAGTTTGATATCAGAAGATGTTTCATGGATTTTGGTGTCAGCCAATCAGAATCAAGGAGCAAGGGCTTCTTTCTAGACCGACGATCAACAATCATACAGGAGGAATCCATCAGAGGAGAGAGAGAGACCAATTCCTACACCGGAGACAGGAGATAGACCAGAATGCAATGCAGTAGACAAGATAGACCAGAATGCAATGCAGCCATGAGACAAGTTGTGATGGTTGCCTTCTCTTGACTGGGAAAACTCTCGCTCCACTCTTCTATCACTCTTTCTCACTTACACGTAAAACCCACAGCTGAAATGCTCAGGCTGTCTCTGGGGGTTGTCAAATGGCATTCTGGGAAATGTAGGAAAACACTGTGAAGTAGAAGTAGACGAGGCAGGTGGAAGGACAAGCGGGTACAACAAAAGAGTAAATTGACAGCAAAGACGGCATCTTTAAAGGTTTGATTGGAGAAGATGGACTTTACTTGAATTTAAACGTTGACTTTTGTAAAATGTTTTTTGCGACTTCACGTTTTGAGCGTGGGAATGTTTCCTCTGGGAATGTTTCCTCTGGGAATGTTTCCTCTGGGGATGTTTCCTCTGGGAATGTTTCCTCTGGGAATGTTTCCTCTCGGGAGTTTTAGATTTCCGATCTTGAGTATTCCTGGTTGATATCCGAGCTGCCGTCCGTCTGGATGCTGAGCTGGAGCTGCTGCCTTTATTTGATTAGGAGCTGATTTATTGTTCCCTATTATTTTACACACTTGGAAATGATGAGGCTCAAGCAAAGAAAAGCACAGGCACACACACACACACACACACACAACACACACACGCACACACACACACACACACACACCCAGACAATCAGAATGACACAGCTTTTTGTCTTTCTTTCTCCCTGTCTATCTGTGTTACTCATTCAATCACTCAAACACTCAAACACTCACTCTCACTGTCACTCACACACACACACACACACACACACACACACACACACACACACACACACACACACACACAAGCCAGTGCACCACTCACATAATATGTTAAATACCATGTGAGAATATCACTCACAGTAATGGCCGTGCCTTAGATAAGGGGAAATTGTGGGCGACTGGGGCACTCACTCACTCACTCACTCACTCACTCACTCACTCACTCACTCACTCACTCACTCACTCACTCACTCTCTCTCTCTCTCTCTCTCTCTCTCACACACACACACACACACACACAGGTCAGGCAGCCTTTGAGTTATCAGCATTTACGCCATCCCACCCGAGATGCTGCTGCTGGTGCTTTCAGCTAATTGGCCGGGTTTTCATTTGTCTTTCCGACTTCTCGCTCTCCACACACACACACACACACACACACACACACACACACACACACACACACACACACACACACACACACAAATTCCCTTTTCCATTTTATGCATTTAGCTTCAGCTTCAATTTTCTACATCACAAACATTAAAAGCAGCCAGTAGTAAAGGGTAGGAGGATCCTGACGATGAGACCATTAACCCATTTAAACTCAGTGTGAATCCACAGTCTCATCACAGGAAGTCACATGAGGATGAGCACATGTGTTATTTAAGCATCAGCTCTGACACAAAGTTTAATTTCATTTCCAATTTAATTTATTTTATGTTAATTTTAATGGCTTTGTGACGATCACCACTTTCATTAGTGGCTGTTATTACCCACCTATTATTTAACTTTGCATCGCTGTGCACAGCAGAAGTGTTAAGAGACGAAATGAGAAAAATAGAAGTATAAGCGTTGAAGCGCTGAACCGTCGGTGCTCAGCAATAAAAGTGAGATTTTCAACCAAAGTGAATCTGCAGACTGCATGATGCAATCTCATGTATTTATGTACTTAATAAGGCAACACTTAATATTCACTCCAGTAATAGTTTGGATAAATTGTGGGCAACATGACGAATACACAGAAAAGATAACTCAGCAGAATAGTGCCCCCTGCTGGTGCTTATCAACACTGAAATATAATGATGTAAAAAAGGAATCTCAAGGTTCAAGGTTCAAGGTTTTTATTGTCATATGCACAACGTTCACAAGAAGCAAACGTAGGCAATGATATTCTTGTGTCTCTCCGACACCTAACGCTAATGCTAGGACAATATTAACAGACATAATTTAAAAAAACACAAGAGATATAATAGAAAAAGTACAAAATATAATAGAAAAAGGGGGGGCTCAGGTGTGTTTGTTCAAAAGCCTGATGGCTTGTGGGAAGAAACTGTCTTTGAATCTGGTGGTGTGAGTCCGGATGCTACGAAACCGTCTGCCTGAGGGCAGCAGGCAGAACAGCTTGTGTCTGGGGTGGAAAGGATCCTTCAGGATCTTGCTGGCCTTCTTCCTGCTACGCTGCTGGTAGAGGACCTGGTAGAGGACCTCCATGGAGGGCAGCTCCGACCTGGTGATGCGTCGTGCAGCGTTCACCACCCTCTGAGTGCTGTGTCTGTGTGTGCTATGTGTGTGTGTGTGTGTGTGTATGTGTGTGTGTGTGTGTGTGTGTGTGTGTGTGTGTGTGTATGTGTGTGTGTGTGTGTGTGTGTGTGTGTGTCCCCTCCCTCAACAGCCCTTGAGCAAGACGCTGAACCCCCAGCTGCTCCAGTAGAGCTGCTGGAATAAGAAACATAAATAAATAACAAAATGGAAACTGAAAGGTACATTAACATTTGTGGTTTTTAAAGTGCTTTAGGATTTTCCCTGTTAGTATGTATGACAGTATTTATGACAGTGTGTATGATAGTGTGTATGATAGTATGTATGATGGTATGTATGATAGTATGTATGATAGTATGTACGACAGTATGTATGATAGTATGTATGATAGTATGTATGATAGTATGTATGACAGTATGTATGACAGTATTTATGACAGTGTGTATGATAGTATGTATGATAGTATGTATGATGGTATGTATGACAGTATGTATGATAGTATGTATGATAGTATCAATTCAGCTTTATTGCAGACACACCAGTGGGTCCATAGAAAAACAAATATACATAAAATACACATACGAGACACAACAGAACATACTCAAGACAAACTTTACAGAGGACAGATGTAAGAACATCACAAACATTATATCATTAAAAGGCTCTTACGCCAATGATTTCTCAGTCTAGACTTGTATCTGAGACAGCTCATACTAGGATTACTTAAAACCTCAATGATGCAGTTATCTGACTCATCCAAGCGGCACATAAAGTTATGCATGGAGTGCCTTAGGAGGGCCTCACATGTGGGCACACCATTGGACACGAATAGTTGGCTGGCACTATGCCATCTAGGTACCTGGAGCAGCAGCCTCATGGCATCATTATAGGCCACCTTTAGCTTCTGAAAGCTGCTTTTCCTATAGGAACACCAGAGGTAAGCTGTGTACGTAGGTGTACAAAAAGCTTTAAATAGTGCACATTTGACCTGGTCAGAGCACATACTGAACTTACGTATGAGCATGTCAGCCTGAGCATATAGTCTACAACATTGTCTATAGATATCTCTATCATCATAGAGGTCATCAGAAAAGACATGTCCCAGGTATTTGATTTCCTGGCAAGTTTTAAGAGGAGAATCACAGAGGTCAAAGACAGGCAAAACTAGTTTCCTGTCCTCTCTAGTTCTTGCTATCATTATCATGCTCTTCTTTGCATTATACTTAATGTCATACTCTTCACCATAGTGGGAGCACACCCTCAATAATTGCTGCAGCCCTGCACTATAAGGGCTAATGATAACCAGGTCATCTGCATACATAAGATGGTTGATGAGAACATTTCCAATCAGACAGCCTGTATTGCACATATTCAATTCTTTCGATAAATCATCCATATATACATTAAATAAAACGGGAGACAAGATACCTCCTTGCCGAACACCATTGCTAACGTAGAACGTGGCAGATAAAGTATTTCCCCATTTCACCTGCATTTTCTGATTAGCATACCAGAACACCAATATTCTGACAATATACTTAGGGACACCTCTGGACATCAGTTTCATAAATAATTTTTCGTGATTAATTCTATCAAATGCCTTAGAAGCATCAATAAAACACA